>CAUYRT010077669.1:0-60844 GCA_963574885.1 Lepilemur ruficaudatus | reverse complement strand
GGGAGGCTGAGGCGGGAGGATCGCTTGGGGTCAGGAGTTTGAGACCAACTGCCTCTACTAAAAATAGAAAAAATTAGCTGGGCGTGGTGACATGCCACCTGTAGTCCCAGCTACTCAGGAGGCTGAGGCAGAAGGATCACTCGAGCCCAGGAGTTTGAGGTTGCTGTGAGCTAGGCTGACTCCACGGCACTCTAGCCCAGGCGAGAGAGTGAGATTCTGTCTCAAAAAAAAAAGAAAAGAAAAGAAAGAAAGATACAAACATAATCCTGCCTCACCTCACTGGTATGCACAACCCCCTAACCTTAACCTACTTTTCTTTTCCATAACTCTTAACTCCTTCCAACCTACTAGGTAGATTACTCATATGTGTGCTGTATATTTCTGTCTCTCCTGTGAGAATGTAAGCTCCACAAAGGCAGAAATCATTGTTCTGTTCACTAATGTAGCCCAAGTGCCTAGGACAATTGCTGGCACATAGTAGGTGCTCAGTAAGTAATTGTTGAATTGACTGATTTAATGGAAAACACTACAGAAAAATTAAGCAGGGTATGGGATGGAGAGTGCTATGGTCTGAATGTTTGTGTCCCCCCAAAATTCCTATGTTGAAAAATCTAATCCCCAGTGTGATGAAATTAGGAGGTGGGGCCTTGGGGGGGGCGATTAGGTCATGAGGGTGAAGCTCTCCTGAATGGGACTAGTGCCCATTTAAAAGAGACCCTAGAAAGCTCCCACCTCCCTCCTGCCACGTGAGGACAGAGCAAAAAGGCACCGTCTATAAACCAGGAAGCAGGCCCTCAACAGACACCTAAACTGCTGGCACCTTGATCTTAAACTTCCCAGCCTCCAGAACTTTGAGAAATAAATTTCTGTTGTTTATAGACCACCCAATTTTTTGGTATTTTGTTACAGCATCCCTAATGGACTAAGACAGAAAATAGTGGGGTAGGAGTGGAGCTGAGGGCTTAGCTTAGATAGAAATCTAAGACGGCTTCCCTGAGTAGCTGTCATGTGAGTTGAGAGCTGCGTGGTGAGAAGCAGCAGCAGATACGAAGATCTTGGGAGAGCATCCCAGGCAGTGAGAACGGCATGTGCAAAGGCCCTGAGGCAGGAAGGATCTTGGGGTGTTAGAAGGATAAAAAATTCAGGGATGCGGAAGGAGGAGGGTGAGAGGGAGAGTGTGGGAGACAGGATTAGAGAGGTTTGGAGTGAACATGAATTTCGAACCCTGCTAACTGAATACTCTACAATTTCTCTGCTTCATGGCAAAGTGTTATAAGCTGTAATGATCCTTATCACTGTGCCTGGAACATAAAGAGGAAGCTCTCTGATAAATGCCCATTAGGTCCAATGGACTCTCTTTTCTTTACCATGGGCAGTTGCTAAAGAATCTGGAAATATTTAGCCTTTCAAAGAAATGGCCCAAGTGGGTTCCGACAATCTCCATCTTCACATAACTAAAGGGCCACCGTGGAAAAAGGGAACAGACTTGTTCCACGTGGAAACTGCCATCTGACCACAGGTCTCACAGGCAGAGGCCACAGGGAAAGAGATTTCAGCCCCACAGGAGACAAACAAAGGTGAAATTGGGAGTAGTGAGTTTCCCATCCCTGGAAGAGTTCAAGCCAAGGTAGAAGGAGCCCAAGCACCGAGTAGCCTAGATGACCTCTCAGGCATGCAATCTGATGATTTTGTTATAATCTCTTAATCACGCCATCTCCACACATTAGCGCTTGATCTCTGCCTTTGTTTACAAATCCCGTCAGTAAAATCCTCACAGAACGCATCGACTAATAAGGTGGCGAAGCCCGGAATGCATAATAAGGAATGAATGTAGCCATCCTTTGTTCAATAATACAATATTTTTCTTGAATAATGCATGAGCCGCTTTTCATTTTGGAAATGAGAGAGCCTATAATCCCACTGTGCGTCAAGCGAATATTTTTAAACATTTATAAGCAGAAGCCAAAGACAGTGGTAGGAAGCTTAGTGACAACAGGAACGTGTGGCTCAGGACCAGGATAGGCAGGGGCGCTTCTGAGAGCCTCACAGAGGGACGGAGGAAAAGTGAAGGGCCACGATTCAGTGCCCTGTGGGGCAGAGCAAAGGTGAGACACCAGGTCAAGACGCCCACTCTCCGGGGCTTTGCCCCAAGCCATGCTGATTTCTTGTGGGTTGGGTATCAGCACTCAGGTTCAACGCTTTGCTCTGAAATTATTTTCAGCTCTCTCCCAACCTTCACCACCACCCCGGCTACCTGTGTGTTGGGGGAACTCACGGGGACAGTGGCACAGACGCTGGTGCCTATTTGACTTCCCCTTATTTGCTAGCAAGGGAACCTACACTTTCCACTTGGCTAAAAGACTACATTTTGGCTCAGCACGGTGGCTCACGCCTGTAGTCCCAGGGCCCTGGGAGGCTGAGGCAGGAGGATCACTTGAGCCCAGGGGTTTGCGGTTGCTGTGAGTTAGGCTGACACCACTGCACTCTCCCCAGACGACAGAGTGAGACTCTGTCTTGAAAAAATAAATAAAAGACTACATTTCCCAGACCAGTGAGATGGGAACAGATACGGGCGGAAACAGGGAAAGAAGGACTTCCGGGAAGGCTCTTTGAAAGGGGTTGACTCCACGGAGAAGGGTCCCTTTCTCTTTTCCACCCCTCCCCTTCTCTGCCGCCACAGGATATGGAGAGTTCTGACTGCGCCCGTCTCAGCAAGCTGGGGATGGGGCCAAACTCACTCTCACCGCATGGGGAGGGGGGCTGATGGCTTCGCAAGAAGAGGGACGGTTGCTGAACAAGGCCGTTGTAACAGATGTCCCCTGTGCGTGGGAGGGCCAGGGACGACACAGAGAAAGCGAGGGGGTGTCTGTTTGGATTTAGGAATGCAGAGATGAGGGAAGACATTCCAAGAGGGCAGCCACAACACGGTCATATGCAGGGAGGGGGCGCAGTGTGACGCCACACACCACAGTCACCCTGCGTGCCTGGGAGTGGGAGCAGAGGAAAAGGAGACCAAAAGACAGGTGAGGGCCAGATCATGGAAGATCTCAAACACCAAGCCAAGGAGGTTGACATCTATTCTTTGCCGGTCTCTCATACTAGTGATACCTGCCATCCATCTGGAAGAGTTGGGCCACTTGAATCTTCTTTATCGAATGAGGAGGCAGCAGGCTGGGACCTGTTTGCCCGTCGTCCCCCAAGACAAATGGAGAATGGCGTACTTCACTTTGAACACCTCGTTAGTGAGCTTTTTGTGTTCCATCTCTATTTGTCAAGATAGGCAAAGTAATAGTTAGAAACAGGGTTTCTTTGTTAAAAAAAAAAAAAATTATTAACAGCACCAATATGTAGGCCCTGAACTTGTCTGAGATGCATTTCATGTATTCCTTATGACAATGCTGTAGGGAAGACAGGCCTATTCTACCCCATTGTATCACTGAGAAAATGGGCTCTGAGGGGTTATATAGTCATCGAGATTGTGCAGGTGGCATTGGAGAACTGGGATGCAAACTCAGTTCTGCCTGGTTCTAAAGCCAATTCCTCTAGCCGCGTGCTTGATCTCTAACTTCTCTGCGTGATCGTAATAGCTGAGCAAAAAGAGAAGCAAGAAGAAAAATGCTGAGTTGGCATAGAGAGGACCACTCATCCCCCGTGAGCCCAGACCTAAAGGAACTGTAACCTCTGGGAACAGCAGAAAGCGGAGTTCCCACTTCCCAACTACAATTTAGCCACAGGAAAAACTGTGGTGCCAAGTGAAAGAGCATCTGCTTTATGCATATGGCATCACTTTAGGCCTGATCACTGAAAAATATGCCTCCTGTTCAGGCACCATGAGGCCTGAAATACCACCAGGTTGTTTGGTGGCCCAGCAGGGAAAGGATGTATCATAATTTGAGACAGGAGAGGTAACTAACAAATAATATTCTCCACCAGAAAAGCCTGCTCTACAGCCATCAAGCTGTTCTACAGGCCAAGGTGCTCCCTGCAGTGGACTAAATGCCTGTGTCCCCTAAAATCATATTTTGAAACCTAATCCTCAATGTGAGGTTACTTGGAGGTGGGGCCTTCAGGAGGTGATTAGGTTACAAAGGTGGAGCCCTCATGAATGGGATTAATGCCCTCATAAAAGAGACATCAGAAAGAACCCTCGCCCCTTCCACTGTGTGAAGGCACAGCAAGACAGTGCCATCTGTGAGCCAGAGAACAGACCTTCACCAGACACCAGATCTGCCTCGATCTTGGACTTCCCAGCCTCCAGCATCACGAGAAATAAATTTCTATTATTTATAAGCCACCCAGTCTATGGTATTCTGTTATAGCAGCCCGAATAGACTAAGACACTCCCCCTGCAAAACAATAACAATACTCTTAATAA
The DNA here is from genome assembly GCA_963574885.1 of Lepilemur ruficaudatus. Lineage (NCBI taxonomy): Eukaryota > Metazoa > Chordata > Mammalia > Primates > Lepilemuridae > Lepilemur > Lepilemur ruficaudatus. The sequence continues at coordinate 56,469 of CAUYRT010077669.1, read as the reverse complement.
TAAACTACCAACTGTTGAGTAATGCAGGCCCTTTATATACTCATTTAACCCTTCTGAAACCCTAGCGTGTTGGGCATCATTAGCCTAATTTAACATATGAGGAAAATGAGGCTCAGTGAGATTAAGAGCCGTGGCCACAGTCACACAGTCAACGGTGAGCAAGTGATTCTAACCTGACATCGAAGGGGCTTCGTCCGCAGAGCCACGACGCCTCCCAGAGCTAACATCTCAAAGTAGGTGGAAGTGAGAATTTGAATCTAGATGAAAGGGGAAAAAAATTAATGGGCCCTTGAACATCCATTCTCAGCAAAAGCCATCTCCCTTTTAATTTGGCAGAGCCCAAAGTCAGCAGTGCGCCATTTCCGGGCTCATTCAGTGGGTTCTATCCTTTCCGCGGCAAGATCTCCTTTTTGATCTAAGTTAGCGTTTTAATTAACATGATTTTTATCGTGTGTGAAGTCCACAGCAAGCACAGTCCAGGAATCCCAAGCACAAAGAGCAAAAAGGAAAAGGAGAATGGATCAATAATGTGATTGATGTTCATTTTTAAAAGCCAAATCTCAATCCTCCTTCCCTCTAAAGCTCTTGACTTAATTAACCCAGCAAATGCTACACGGAGGCCTGAGCTCTGGTCTCTCATCTACGTGGCTCTGAGGATTTGTCTCTTGTGGCCAGAGCTGCACATCTGAAAACAAGGAGGTTGAGGCACATGCTCTGCAATGCTCCTCCCAGCCCAGACTCTAAGACATCCATCAGCAGGAATGTAAGGTTGCAGGTGTCAGTTCAGCAAGAATCATATGCTCGGGTAGGGAGTGAAATTATACGAGGTCCTCAAAGTAGAAATTCCAAAAGTTCACTCTTCCACAGCCCTTATTTTTCCCTGGAGGCAGGAAATCTGCCTCCAGCTGGCACAGAGCTTACAGCTCCTTTAGCTCGGGGCTCAGAGGCAGTGGAAGGGCACACCTCTGGTCATCCTTTGTCCTCTGAGCCTTTATTTCTTGAAGAGACATGGAAATGGTTTCCCTAGATAGTGGTGGCCCATGGGGGCAGGGTGGAGCTGTGAAAAGACACAGCCTTTGGAAGCAGATCATTCTGCCTCCTGCGTCTTTGTGACTGGGAAAAGTTACTCAGCCTCTCCAACCTCAGGTGCCTCAAGTGTAAAATGTCCAGAATAATCTCACTTCTCAGGTTGCCAGGTTAAATGAGATGATGTTTGTTAGCTACCTAGCACTGTGCCTGACACATAGTGGCTGTCCAATAAATAGTAGGTATTATTATTAATTTCCCCGCATATAATCCCTCCTTTTTCTTTAATTCCAAGCTGGCTTGGCTTAGAAAACATAGTTAATAATATAAATAAGCTATGTATGTTAAAGGGATTTGTAAACTGTACCCACATAATGTCTTGGTATTATTCTACATGAATGGGGGGGATAAGAGTCCCATGAGACCAATGGGAATGGAAAAAGCCTGTAATACAGATCCCTAAGTTTGCATTATTTATTGGAGTCACTCACATCTGACTCAAGATCTCCTGGGTACATCCTCTGCTTGAGTTAAGTTGAGTTGAACTGAAGTGAGCTGAGTCAAATTAGGTCAAATTGATTTGCATTTAGCTTACTTGAGCTAAGTTGAGTTGAGTTCAGTTGAGTTGAGCTGAGCTGAGCTGAGTTGAGCTGAGCTGAGTTGAGTTAAGCTGAGCTGAGTTGAGCTGAGTTGAGTTGAGTTGAGTTGAGCTGAGTTGAGTTGAGCTGAGCTGAGCTGAGCTGAGTTGAGCTGAGCTGAGCTGAGCTAAGCTGAGCTAAGTCAGAGAAGGCATCTCTTAGGGCTGCAATCCTGGGGGCAGCATGGACTTGTAGACAGTGGATGAGCATGAAAAGCTAGGTCAAGGTCCCAGGCTGCCATCCTGAGAAGCTGTCTGGTGGAACAGTGCAAAACAAGGACCTGGGAACCAACTACCTGGTCCATAACCCTGCCTCCACCACTCGACAGTTGCATAACGTTGGACACGTTACTTAACTTCCCTGTGCCTCAGTTTCCTCATCTACAAAATAAGGATAATAATGATGTACACCTCATATACCATGAAATTAGGTGAACTAACATTTACAAAGTGCTTGGAGCAACGCCTGGCACAGCTCTCTGCTATTATTATGAGTTTGTCAGCAGATGAGAATGGGTGAGGATAAGGGAACTGGCCTCAGCTGACACCGAGGGCTTACTGAGCACAAGGGCTGAATCCTTCGCATGCATCATCTCAGCTAATTCTCCCAACAGCTCTTGAAACGTCTGTCCAACTCTTGTTGGTCTTTTTGCTTTTGCATCCTCAACCCCTTCCCAGTGTCTGGAAGGAATAAAGGAACAACTCCACGAGTAAGAAGAGCAAACATTCATCGTTTGCCGTGCAACAGGCTAACGCACTTTACACACGTTATATCATTTTAATCTGCTTAATAACTCCATGAGGTCTAGTCCCATCATTATCCCCCTTTTTACAGAAAATCAACCTGCAGTTCAGAGAGATGACGTCATTTTCCCAGGAGGGCACAGCTTACAAGTGGCCGAGCTCCTGCCCTCCACTGCACTGCCTCCCGGAATCGAGGTTTATGGGTTCATTTTGCTGATGGGAAAGCTGCAGCCAGATGGCTGGAAGCCCCTTGGAGTCAGCCTCCAAGTCCACCGTCCTTTCCCCTGCACCGTAGCTGCTCTGTGTGCTGGCCTGATGCACTCCCATCCAACTCCTGGAGGAACAGGTGGTGTGTATTCCCCACCTGGGGGGTCCTGAGAGTGTTTCAGAGGCCGGGTGTCTAGAGGCAAGGCACACCCATAGTGGTCAGTCTCTAGCTGGTGACGCATCTGTGCTGGGAGGAAGAAGCCCTTCCCCTGACAGCTTTATTAGTCATGACTTGCTGCAATGCGCAGCGGCGCCCCGGGAAGCCGGGCCTCTTTAGCATTAGGAAGCTGTAGCCACTGCCTCACAGACTGGCTGCAGAGAAAACTGGTTTCTGCAGCTGTCCTTCGTCCTGCTGGCCCGTCCACAACCTTGTCGTCCCAAGGCTTTTTCTCTTCCCTGCTGGAAAGATCGACAGGACCCCAGAATCTTTCCCCCTGACAACACAGGACTGGAGACACCCTGGGTGTAGGTCTTGCTGCTCAAATAATATGATGTCTTCCAAATGCTGAGCTCCTGACGATGCTCCCAGACTATCTTAGACACACGCAGAGAAGAGAAATATAGTTTGGAGAGTTGAGGCCCAGGGGAGGGAAGACGCAGGGAGCGTTGGCAGCCACTGAGCATATCCTTCAGCTGCTAAGGGATAATAATACCCTGACATGGTGGATCCTTTGCACTCATCATGTTACTAAACCCTCATAGCCCATCCTAGCGTTGGTGACATCATCCCATTTATTGAATGGGGAAAGCGAGGCCATGACAGGTGAGCTGACTTGCTTATAATCACACAACTGTGGTGTTTGATAAAAAGGTGCTAGACAATATGTTCAGGGGATTCAGACAGAAAGTCATCGAAAAAGGATACCTTGTCATGTATTTGTTTCCCCATCAAGCAGTGGTACTGGTGCCACCCCAGCCCACCCTGCCTGCCACCCCTATCCTGCAGAAAACTAACTGGAAGGCAGCGGAGCTTAGTAGCTGGGCTTTCAAACTCCCAAGAGTTAGACTTCTAGCATTCAAATCCTGACTGTGCCCTTTCCAGCTGTGCACCCTCAGGCATTTACTTAACCTCTCTGAGCTTCAATTTCTTGTATTGCAAACTAAAGCGGTTTCATGAGAGCAGTGCTCACAGGGGTGTGAGGACTCAGATGCTGCATGCAAAGCTCTGAGCCCAGTGCTGGGCACGTAAGGAGTGAGCCACTCTGATTTTTATCCTCATCCTCTCTGACCCTCACACAGTCCTGCAAGGCAGGCAGGCGTAAGCTCACTTTACAGGTAAGAAGACTGAGGTTCCTAAGTTGAGGCCTGTCTGACTCAGGAACCTCAGAGGTCACTGGCCGTGGTGCAGGCACTGCTGGTCCTTGTGGGAGGGGAGCTGGTGACTGTTGGCAGGGATGTGGGGGCAGCTAACGAGACCCAGGCTGGGCCTGGGCATTGGTGCACCGCAGCCCTTTCTGCTGACTTGGGAGGAACAGTCTGCACGGTCCCTGGAGAGACACATCACCCCACCCTCAGCCAAGGCTATGAAAGCTGAAGGCTGCCTTGGAGATATTACTGCCCTCTCCTCCTTGCCCACAGCGGGCAGGGACACTCATGCAGTTAGTACCTGTGACATGTGCTGAAGGAGTGTCACCACCTGCCAGGCACGGGGCCAGCCGCCTCACATTCTTCATCCTGCTCAACCTCTCAGCCCACCTGTGATGACGATGTCATCCTCATGTAACGGATAGGGAAACTGAGGCCAAGACAGGGGAGTCGACTTGTTCATGATCACACATTCATAAAGAGCAGAGCCAGGATTCCAGCTCAGGCCTGTCTGTCTGGGGCCGACACCCTTGCTCTCTCTTCCTTGCACCATCCAGAGGCATTAGTGATCTGCAATTCGGGTCACTGCCTCCGATCCTGGTGCACCGCTGGGCACTTCCAAGGCACTTAATAAGCATTACTTAGCTGAACAGCTGATGAAATTTCCACGTTTGTGTTTTCCATATAAAACACCTCACAATAGTACAATAATTTTCAGTTCCCAAACTGCTTTCACGCTCCTTCGACCCGGGTACCCAGAGTAGGGATCGGACCAGGCACCAGCAGCATCAGCATCACTGGCTACTTGTTAGTTAGAAATGCAGAATCTTGGCGGGGCGAAGTGGCTCATGCACGTGATCCCAGCACTCTGGGAGGCTGAGGTGGGAGGATCACTTGAGGCCAGGGGTTTGAGACCAGCCTGAGAAAGAATTAGATCTTGTCTCTACAAAACATAGAAAATTAGCCAGGCATCGTGGAATGAATGCACCTGTAGTCCCAGCTACCAGGGAGGCTGAGGCAGGAGGATCACTTGAGCCCAGGAGATTGAGGTTGCAGTGAGTTATGATGACACCATTGTACTCTAGCTCCAGTGACAAAGCAAGACTCTGTCTAAAAAGAAAAAAGAAAAGAAATGCACAATCTTTGGCCCCAACCCAGACCAACTAACTCCAAATCTTGCATTTAATAAGACACCTTCAACTTGTGTGATTTATGTGTACGTTACAGTTACAAAGGCATGACCGTAGAGCCCTTGATCAAATCAGCCAAGGAGAAAGCCCTCGTTGTAACCAGAGCTGCTAAGTGCTTGTCTAAAGACACACAGAGAAAGAGTGAGTGCTGCCGGGTTTGCACACGCGGCCCTCGGCCCTGGCCACCCCTCACTGCCCTCCTAAGAGTCCAGTCCGTTTTGTTGAGGAACCGGATCCACAACTTGAAGCCAAGATTCTGCTCACACCTTCCAAGTAGAAAGAAGCTAAATTGTGGGGAACAATTAGTCTCATTATGAGCAAAGGAAATAAAACAAAAGGTGACACTAAGCAGTGCACAGTGACCGAAGCTCTCCTGTAAGATAGGCAGGGGACTCGGTCATCAAAAACTCAGCATCCGTATTTCAGGACAAATTATATGTGATGCTTTGCATGTATCATAGCAACACGGAGGCAGGCTGTGTCAGCATTTCTCTGGGAACCTGCTTTTTCCGGGGATTATAATGAACCCAGCGTGTGGCAAAAACAAAACCACCCTGTCCTTCACATAAGCCTGCTCCTGAGGTTGAACTACTTACAGATGTTTATCTGCAGAGTTTGGGTAAGTAGCATTTTTTTCCATTTTATTATTTTTTTTCCATTTGCAAAATGAAAAGAATAACTCAAAGGAAATTTTAAGTGGAGAGAGAAGTCATGTGAGTGGTTTGGAGCTTCACCGCTGCTTGCAAATCAGTGTGAGGATTTCAGGGTTTGGGATGCTGGCTTGACTGTGGGTTAAGCCTTCCATTTGCAACTTCAAACTGAATAGGAGAAAGGAAACCGCCACTTACAAAACACACCAGCGATGGGTCTCACATTTCATTTTGATGCACGTAATATTCCATCCTCCCAATGACGTCTCCTTTTCTCAGATGAAGAAACTGAGGGTCAGAGAAGACGAACAATTTTTCCCAAGGTCACACAACTAACCGGCTAGAATACCAGCCCAGGTCAGCTCACTCTTAAAGCCCAAACATTTTCTTTGACACCACACTGCAGTGTGCTTTCCTAGCACTTATCAACTTCTGGTGCAATTAATTGTTACATGTGTTCAGCAAGCGTCAATGCAAGAAGAACAAGAGACAGCTCTATCTCCTTGCCCAGTTGTAATATGTACCGTTGACTATCTTCTTGGTGCCAGACCCTAAAAGGACCTTTGCATATAGTCTCATAAATCCAGGGACAATAAGTTCCTGCACGTACGTGCCATCCCTCCACCATCCCCCGTGGCAGCAGCCATACTGGATCAAGTCACTCTTTTCCTCTGTTCCCAGACAGCCTCAGAATCTTTCTCAACACCATGTAAAGGAAGCCACTAACAAAGCAGAGTTAGTATAAGAGGTTTAATGGAATGTGCTGGAGCCAGCTCCCAGCTGCACACAAGAACAGATAGCGTGTGGCCAGGCACAGTGGCTCACGCCTACAATCCCAGCACTCTGCGAAGCCGAGGCAGGAGGATAGCTTGAGCTCAGGAGCTCACGACCAGGCTGAGCAAGAGCAAGACCCCATCTCTATCAAAAATAGAAAATTTGCCAGGTGCAATGGCCCACACCTGTAGTCCCAGGTACTCAGAAGGCTGAGACAGGAGGATCACTTGGGCCGAGGAGTTTGAGGCTGCAGTGAGCTACAGTGATGCTACTAGATCCTGCCCAAGGCAATAGAGTGAGACTCTGTCAGAAGAAGAAGAGGAGGAGGAGGAAGAGGAGAAGGAGGAAGAGGAGGAAGAGGAAGAATAGATACCGTGTATCTCTTCCCAAATCTGTGTTCAGTAATGTGACACTGGTAGCTGGGAACCGCCCACAGTGGGGGATGTTTACACCTTGGAAATTGGCAAACACTGCGCTTCTGTTCCCAAGAGACTTGCTTTAACAGCACACTACTGCCTAAATGCCTCCTCTCATCTAAACCTTACTTTTTACAACAACCCACGGGATAAACATTATTAACCCTCACTTCGTAAACAAGGAAAATGAGGCTCAAAGAGGTGAGGAGGTCTGGCCAAGTCAGAGGACCAGCCAGAGCAGAGCTATAATCTAAGCTCCATCACGGGATGGCCGGGTGGAACAAGAGGGCGCGGAAATGGGAACAAGAAAAGCCCTCTGCAAATAGGAGAGGTTATTACGCCTATCGCTGCCGTCATCACGCGGCAGACAGAGCTAATGAACCTGGACTTCTGGGGCCTGGCTGGCTCCAGGGCGAGCCATTTCAGAGCTCCCCAGGGCGGAGTTCCTGGGCCTGACCTCCCTCCACATCACCAGCTAAGACCCTTTATTAGCTTAAACTCTTGACAGTGCCCAAACGCTATCTAGAATCTCCAACTGCCCAGAAAACCGCAACAGGGTTTCCTCAGTAGTGGCAGAATCTGTTACACGGGGCTCAGAAGTTTGCTTGGGTTTGGGATTTTTTTGCTGAGGTTGGCAGCCAATCCTACAAAATGCACCTACTGAGTATCACTTCTGTATCATAGCCTTTCTTTCCACAAACATTTATGAGCACCTACTGACACATCCAGAAACGCCCTTGAAGACCCAGGTCCTAAGAGATAGAACAGGGTCGTGATAGGAGAGAGGTCAAAGAAAACCTAATAATAATAGCTAACACTCACTGGTCACCTAATGTGTGCCAAATATTTAACACGATTCCATGCACTCTTCTACTTACTATCTCATTTCATCCTCACAACAACACTGTGAGGGAAACACTATTATCATCATCCCATTTTTTAAAAGGGAAACTGATGCACAGAGAAGTAAAGCAACCTGCCCAAGAACACACAGCAAGTAAGAGGCAGAGAAGGATACAAGCCTAGGCATCTGTATTCAGGGTTTATCCTCTTAACTGCTTGATAGAAGAGTGTTTGCCTGAACAGGGTTTTGAGGGGTGAGTAGGAGTTTATCTGATTGAGAAACAGAGCATGAAAGACTTTGGGGCTAAGAGGCAGGAAGTACGTGTCTGTTTGGGGACATTCCTGGTAGTTTAGATAAAGGAGAGAATTATGAAAAATGCTTAACTGGTACCTGCCCCATAGTAAACATGTTACTTACTGCATTCTTGCTCCTTGTGGATGGATCCGACACTATTCCTGATGGGAGACAAGGCTGGGGAGAGAAGCCAGCATTGAGTGGAGATGTCCATGCTGTGTGACGGATTTGGAGTTCATCCCCAGGAGAGCAGATTTCGCAGCACTCTGAACCCCAGGGGGTGAGGGAGAACATAATTAGAGCTCACAGCAGCCAGCCCCAGAGTGTAATTTTTGGAAGCATCAGGTTTTTGTTAAAACGTCATGCAAATGTTGCTTTCTCCTCTAGAATATATTTGCACTTGCTATCATATAAATGCGATGTTTTTAATTTTATACCATTGAGCAAAACTGACACCACAAGATGCATCGCCTCCTCCCCTTGTCCAGGGACACTCAGCCTCACCATTCTCTGTTGTTGGGGGCTGTCTTCTGCACTGCAGGATGTTTAGCAGCATCCCCCCTCATCTGAGCTGTGACAATCAAAACTGTTTCCAAACAGTGCCAATGTCCCCTGGGGGGCAAAATCGCCTCAGGTTGAACCCTGCCCCCCGTCCCAGCACAGCTCGCTGCGTGTACACAGACTCCAACGTGAGGGGCGTGGTGGGTGCAGTGTTGAGGGATTTTAATGCCACAGCTGTTGCAGACGAAAACCAGAAACTACCCAAGGACCACACTGTAATACTGACATTGCAATCGTTCTCATTTTGCTGAGGAGTAAAGAGACCCCTCACCCTGTCTCTCCTTCTTGATATTGCAGGACCACGGAAACTGTGAAGGAAGAGGGGAAACGTACATTCCCCGAACAATTACTCTTGCCAGCCACTGAAATAGGTCCTTTGACTTCTTAAAATCATCCACCTTTATATGTGTTTCCTAGGGCTGCCATGACAAAGTGCCATGAACCGGGTGGAAGCCGTAAATCAGGGTGAGCACAGCCATCGCTCCCTCCGCAGCCTCGGGGAGGGATCCTTCCTTACCTATTCCGGCTCCCGGCGGCCCCACGCATCCTTGGCTACGGCTGCGTCACTCCAGTCTCTGCTCCACCTGCGCGTGGCTGTCACCTCTCCTGTGTCTGTGTCTCTTCTTATAAGGGCACCGATCATATTTGATTAAAGGTCTCCCTGCTCCAGTATAACTTCATCTTAATTACATCTGCAAAACCCCTGTTTCCAAATAAAGTCACATTCACAGGTACCAAGAGTTAGGACTTGAACACATCTTTTTAGGAAAAACAATTCAACCAGCAGCAACCCTTAAACAATGATCTCCATTTTAACAGAATCGGGCATTGAGTCTCAGAGAGGTTTAGCAACTCATGCAAGGTCACACAGCTAGAACAAAGCAGAGCCAGAATTCAAGCCCCAAGACTGTGACTGTCACCTACCACCTCCAAACCTCAGAAAACCACACCACTGGCAGTCAGGTAGGGCAGGGACAAGAAGGCTCAGAGGCGCCACTTCCAATGGCCAAAAGACTCATTTGTTTTCCTTTGTTTCTTGAGAGTGTCCCTGTGGGATCACGGTACAGCCCACACAGAAGGAAATGAGCTGGCACAGACATGCCCCAGTGTAGAGGTCTCGCCGGCACAGCCACCAAGCTGTCCGAGAAGGAAGCAGGCTCCACTACCTGACGTGGACAAACCGCCTGCCCGCTTTCCCAAAGATTCCCAGAGCTCGCATTCCCCACACTTACACGATTCAATTAGGAATCCCAAAACGTGCAAATCTTGGCATTCTTATTGCTCCATAAAGAAACAAAGTATTAAATGCAGATACACTCCCTTGAACGTTGGGGGGTTTGTTTCCATTGGCTCCAGATACGACTGCTGTTCTTTTATAACGAATACTCTTAGATGACAGATGCTGTCATCCCAGGCAGCTCCAGAGGAGGCCACCGTGCCAGGCGTGGGGGGTCGCAGGGAGGCCAGGGAGAGGGCGTGGAGACCGGCGTAACTATGACTATTATGATGACAATGACTTTCTTTTGCAGCGTTCCCCATCCTTTATACGCCTCCTCAGCTCCCCACCCCCATCCTCCCACCCTGCTCACAGCTACCGACGACAAATTGTGCAAAACCCCAGTGTCCTCCTGTTGCTGTCCTGCCTACGGAGAGGGATCCCAAAGGCCTGTCTCGTCGAGAACTGATTCTTCGGGAGAGAGATGTTGTGTGATCTTGGGCAAATCGTTTAGCCTCTTGGAGCTTCGATTTCCCCATCTCCAGAAGGGCGGTGACAGCACTTACCTCACGGTGCTACATGAGATCGTCCGTGTAAAGAACGTCACGTGGTACCTGGCACGCAGCCAACACTCACCTGGCACCTGCTCCCGTGCTCGACTGACCAAGAGCCGAAGCATGGGATCGCTCTTTCCGAGAAGCAAACACAGACCATGGAATTAACCTCCACCCTTGCAGGGCCATCTCAGCCACCCCACCCTCCAAGTCCATTTTATCTGCTGCCTGTAGACAGCTGACTCATCCAGGGCGGATGGAGTCGGGCCAGACACACGGTGTTTGGTGGCAGCAGCAGCACTGGGATTGGGTAGGATGGCCTGGCCCCAGCTAAACCCATCGACCTTTCTAAAGGGATAGATTGTGGGGATTAAAGGAATTGATGAACGTAAAGTGTTTCACACCACACCTGGAGGATAGGAAGTCTTCGATACAATGTAGTTATTACATCATTTAATCCTCTGCACGGTGGTGGCACTGCTCCCATTTAGCAGATGAGAAAGCTGAGGCCCAGAGAAATGAAAATAATTTGTTCAAACTCTCATGATCAGTAACTAGGAGAGTTGGGATTTAAGAGCTAATCTGCAGGACTCCAAAAATGGATGTGTTTCCCACAGGGCAGGCAATCTCCTTGCAAGGACAGAGACATTAGTGACAGAGGAGGGAGTAGTGCACGATGTGACAAAAGCTACAACTGTATTATTAAAACCAAAGAAAGTTCAATTCACTTGGCCTCAGGGAGTAGAAACTCAAAACCACCTCCCCTCCCCTAAGTAAGTTTGGCCTCAGGTATAGAACACTGGGTATGTCTCACCCCTCTCTAAGCCTCAGTTTCCTCTTCCGTAAAGTGAGTTGCTTTGAGGATAAGGTGAGACAATATACCTTCATGCACAAATAGGTACGAAAGAAATGTTATTTCATCTGAATAATGAACACCGCAAGTACGACCTTTGCGTCTGGTCGCACCTAAGAGGACTTTACTTTTTGGCTTTCCGTAAGAATCAGAAAGTTGCTGGGTCTACACTCACAGGCTCCAGGAAGCAGAAAAGCTCGTTGCCTCTTGCAGAAAACATAACAGCTGAAGTGTGGCCCTTTAATTTGTTAACCTTTGCAAATCAGCGTCCCAGAGCTTTGCAAAGAAGCGGAACCATCAGGGCTCTATACAGAAACAATCAATTCCTTGATTAAAATCTGACAGCTTAATTAATTAGTACTTAATAGCTCAACCTTAATTATACTTTACATCATTATTTGATAATATTCATAAATTTCCCATGTGGCTGTGCACACATGTCTTTTATCAACTGATTACAAATGCCTGAACTTGACCCCCATACTTGGGAGAATGTCTCAAACGTCTAAACATGAAAGACTTCATTAACGCTACCACTGACCTCGCCAAGGCCTACTCATAGGTAAGAATTCTCTGATTTAAAACTTCTTTGAGATCCACCAGAAAGAGTGTTGATTTGTGCACAAGGTTTGCTATACAGTGTGAACGAAAATAAAATCTCAAGCCCCCCACAGCTGACAGAATGGACCCTCTCTTTGCCAAGGGAACCCCAGTAAAACCTTCATGGTGAACCAGGAGAAGAAGAAAGGTCAGACACACCTAGTTATGCTCCCTCCCTTTGGGAGTTATTCTTTGTCACAATAAGATACCAAATAATTAACAGCCCTAAGGCCATGCAAGACAAAGCTTAAACCATGCCTGCCGGCCAATCAGTTTACTTAACAGATCACTTGCATGTCAAGTTATATGTCCAGTGGCTTGTCTCTGACTAACAGATGTCTTCATCTTAACTTAAAACATTCTAAGCCTTTAGCATTTCTTCAACTAATTACAAATCAAAGAATCTTTAAGCCCACCTATAACCTGTAAGCCCCCTCTTCAAGATGTCCTATCTTTTCTGGCCAAACCAATGTACACCTTCCAAGTATTGATTTATGATTTTATGCGTAATTTTTGTCTTCCTAATATATATAAAACCAAACTGTAACCCAACCATGGCAGGACCACTTGCTCAAGGCTTCTTGGGCATGGCTGTCCAGGCTGTGGTCACACACATCTGGCTCAAAATAAACCTCTTTAAATTATTTTACAGAGTTTGGGTTCTTTTCCGTTGACAGCAATTTTTTACCTTCAAATCTCAATATTTTGGGAATTCTTATAAAGTATTAAATAATATCACTGGACTTTGCTTTCACCTGAAAAATATCCATGGGTTGTTTTGTTTTAACACAGAGAGTGTTAGTCAATTCTAAGTGTTAGTCAATTTCTAAGCTAGGTGAGAATCACTGAAATCCTTGGGATGCAATGGGAGAGTTACAAGGGCCTCAATATAAGGAGAGAAAAGAATATGGGTCTTGAAGCCAGAAAGACCTGAGCTTGAGTCTTTGTACTTCTGAGCTGTGTAATCTTTTTTTTTTTTTTTTAAGTTTTGGATATTTTTCTTATTTTAACAGATTTGGGACGTACAAACTGAATTCCGTTACCTGTATATATTACATAGTGGTGAAGCTTTTGGTCTACCCATCACCTGAATAGTGTACATTGTACCCTATGGGTAATTTTTCGCCCCTCCCCTCCCCATTCTGAGTCTCCAATGTCCATTACATCACTCTGTGTGTCCTTGTGGAGCCACAGTTTAGCTCCCACTTTTAAGTGAGAACATACAGCATTTATTGTTCTGTTCCTGAGTTACCTCACTTAGGATAATGGCCTCCAGTTCTATCCAAGTTGCTGCAAAAGACATTATTTTATTCTTTCTTATCACTGTGTAGTATTGTATGGTGTATATACACCGCATTTTCTTAATCTACTCACCAGTGGATGGGCACTTTGGCTGATTCTCTATCTTTGCAATTGTGAATTGTGCTGCAATAAACATTCTAGTGCAGGTATGTTTTTGACATAATGACTTATTTTCCTCTGGGTAGATCCCCAGTACTGGAATTGCAGGATCAAACTGTAGATCCACTTTTAGTTCTTTGAGAAATATCCATGAGCTGTGTGATCTTGATTGAGTTTCTTCATCTCTCTGGTTTCTTCATTTGCAAAATGGAAGTAATAATTCCTAGTCATCAGAATGTTGACGTGCAGTCCAAGTGGATGGGAAACGGGGTGGCACACACTAGATGCTCAATAAACGTTACATATTAAGCGTTTGGCTGTGGCAGAACTATGCCTTGTCCGGTTGCCCATGAAGACCACTCAGCTGGAGGGCAGGCGTCATACCTGTGCACCTGGGGACTCTGAGGAATCATCTCATAGAAAGGCTATTGGGGGGGTAGTAACAGGATCGTGTCCTGTGGAATAAACCAGCTCCTCTCTGGTGTCTTTTGGGTTTTGAGGGGAAAGAGGGGCACAAAACCTTCCCAGAAGTTTCTGGAACTGCTCTATGAGCTGCAGTCTGGCCCAGAGGAAAAGGCCTTACACTTAGGGTTGGAATACCTAGCCACTAGCCCTGGGTCTGTGTTGGTCACAGTGAACAAGTCCCTGGCTTCTGGGGGAATCAGTCTTCTTTGTAAAAGACACTAGCCCCATTTTTCCAAACACCTGCTGCTGCTGCTCACTTGTGACATTTATTTAAATAGAGATATAATATGTAGTAACAACCCTCTGCACACACACTACCCAGATAATGACTATTTTGACATAGAGGTTTTTATATATACTGATTTCTGGGCCTCCACTGATTCGTTGGGTCTGGAGGGATTTCCGAGAATCTATTTCTTAAATTTCCCCAGGAATCCTGATGGGCAGCAAGGCTGGGGGACAAACAGGATTGCTGGTTTCCAGTATCCCCATCCAACTGGAAAACTTGCCTGGTCCTTTGCCGCCTTGGCACACCAGCGACACCTGGTGGCTTGGAGGAGTAACTCCAGGTTGTCTCAGCATACGGTTTCAAATGCTCCATTGCATGGGTCCCCCTAAGTCGGTAGCTGTGGGACTGAATGAGGTTTTCCACTCTTCATTCCAAAATACAGAGAGCACAGTTCTCTGTCTTAGCATCCGTCATGGGCATAGCATCTCAGCCCCCAAGTTCATCTTCCAAACCAACCATCTGACAGAGATGTTCGCCTTGGTCCACCACCATTGTTTTTTTCCTCCAAGTTCTGATGGCACCAAACTCCAACAAGGAGCTCCACAGGACATCAGCATTGCCTGAGTCACACCGACACAGGAGGACCACTCAGATACCTGGACTGGACTGTGTCCTAGGACAGGAGACACGTGGTAGAGATTTCCCTCCTTTCCCTCAACTCACAGAATCTGCCAAGTGAGTGAGATAAGAAAACAGGCTGAGATGCTGAAAAAGACAAAAAACGATTTACTGACAATCTCCCATTCCCTGGGCTCTGTGACCAGACAACTCTTTAAATTTCTATTGCTCATCCCAGTTACCATCAAGATTCATCACACTAATAATTGAAACTGTAGAAAGTCTACCCAACATGATGGCCATTTCCAGAAATTAGATTGCTCCCCATCAGTGGGGATTATGTTTCTCCTCCCAATATTATTTGCCACTAATTCTGAAAAACATTTTTACTGGATTTTTTCCCATTATTTTCCCAGCATGGACCTAATAGCGACCAAGAAGTACTTTAAAAATCCCATTAACTTTATCGAATGGAAATTCTCACAATATCACAATTGCCAAAGGTCTTTTTTATTCAGGAGTTAACTTTGGGGAGCTTTTAGATGTTCTTTGGGGCATGCACAGAGGACTGAGGAAATCCTTCATTTCTACATACTTGGAGAGCTTAGCACACTTGGCTGAGTATGGTAACTACTCATTCCTCACTTGTTTCTCTGGGTGAATATTGATTTGACTTCTGTAGTATATCACAAATGCACACCAATCTCCAGAAATGTGGGGCACTGAGGGTTTCTGTTTAATATTCAACTTCGAGCAACTCAAGCACTCACACAATTTTTTTTCAGTTGTTCCACCTGTTGTTCTCCCAGATGCATAAGGTAAGAACACTGTATTTATAAAAGTAATTGCCGTGGCTGTTAAACAGTTCAGGACCACTTTCCCTGTGCTCTGCCGGGCATTGACAAAGTCCCATAGATGCCAAGTTTGAAGAAGCTTAAAAGGGTAGCCGATCATTTGGAACTGGGTAAGTTCAGTGATTGCTCTGGTTACATAGCAAACCTGTCTGGGTCTGAATTTCTGATATATTTGTGCTTTTGCACTGGTGAAGTGCACACTCGGGGACAGCTGGCATTCCCTGTATTTATGAGACAGACATCTAGGCTGCATATCAGAGTGGGCATACATAGTTCTGAGCAGTATTTCTGGTGCCTAGACATTTGAAGCCTCTTCATCTGCATGGAAGTCTTTAAATGGTCATCACCAGGAGCATTCTATTTTTAGAATCCAAAAGTGTTTAAAAATAAAATAAGACCCTTAAGAACAAACCTGTTTGATTTGGGAGAAGGATCACTTGTATATTTGCTTCTTCCCTCTTTCCTGTTAACACTATGTTGCTTATCCTGATAGTTGGGTGGTTAGGGTGCTGGTAGGAATTCAAGGAAGATGTCTCAATGAGCAGAAGGCACTGCCTGTCCCCTTGGTGTTCCTGGGAGGCATTAAGAGGACAGTAAGTTTCCTAAGATTCTGCAAGCCAGATGGGATTCCTATTTTGGTACATCACCCCGGGACGCCAAGGAGGCCTCAGCTATCGGGGTGGGGGCAGAGAATCCCAGTACCAGTAGCGGCTTTCAGTGCTGTGTGCATTTTTACAGTGGAACAAACCAGATGTTGAAGACACACAAGACTGCACAGGCAAGAAGCAAGCAACAGGATAGGTGCCTGGAACCATAGAGGAAGCAGGAGATGCAGGGGGCCGGGGAATTCTCCTTTTCTGATCAGGACTGGGAAAGCAGACCTGTCTGATAAAACACCCAGGTTAGGGTAGAGTGGAGACCACCCGACTTGGCCCAGGACTAAGTGATATCCCGAGATGCAGGACTTTCAGTTTTGAAACCAAGAAAGCTCCCATAACATTGGATGAATTGTTCACCCTGGGCTGGGGAGACAGTTTAACGGAGTTTCTAAAGCATGAACTTTAAAGTCAGACAGACGTGGGTTTGAATCCCAGCTGCACAGCTAAATGACCTTGGGCAGGCTGCAACACCTTCCCTCATCTGTAACACGGGAGTGAGGTGCCTGCCACACAGGGCTGTAGTAAGGTAACATGAGGCAGAGTTACCAGGGCGTATTCTGAATGCCTACCAAGCTAGAAAAGAAGGAACAAGCCAGGGTGTGAGGATGAAACAGGAAACGAAAAACAGTGAACCCAAAGACCATGAATTAATGACTGGGGCAGATGGGAAGATCAGAGAGACCAATGTAGAGATGAGCTAGAATAGGAAGAAGTGGGAACACATTGGGAAAAGATTTGGATGAATCTCTCACACTCTGTCATGTCCTTAAAGTCTCCAGGGTTCAACAGAGTGGGGGCTCCCTGTTGAGTGATGAAGGCAGACTAGGAGTCTGGCAGAAAGAGATGGACCACCCTGAGATGGCTTCAACCCTGGCGGGTCACCCAGCCCTTTCCCATGCTCCTTTTTGACCATTCTGGGAATATTTCCTAAGGGCCTGATAATAGTTTCCAAAGAACTGACATTCTGCAGCCAAAAGAAAAAATCAGGCTGGGAAGAGGGAAGGAGCTGGAGAAATAGCTTGGAGCAGGGTGCAGAAGGCATCTTTTAAATATAACAGTACCCCAATGCTATGGTTTAAATGTGTCCCCCAACGTTTCTGTGTTGGAAACGTCATCCCCAGTGCAACAGTGTTGGGAGCTGGGACCCAATAAGAGGTGATTAAGTCATGAGAGCATGGATTAATGTTGTTATTGTGGGAACAGGTTAGTTATCTTGAGAGTGGGTTGTTATAAAAGCAAGTTTTCTCCCTCTTGTTCCCTTGCTCTCACCTTCTCTTGCCCTTCTGCCTTCCGCCGTGGGGTGACACAGCAGAAAAGCCCCTCGCCAGATGCCAGTGCCGTGCTCTTGGACTTCCCAACCTCCAGGATCGTGAGCCAAACATACTTCTATTGTTTATAAATTACCCAGTCTATGATATTCTATTATAGCAACACAAGACACCTAGTGTGACAGAAATGAAAGAAATGATATTAAGTTATAAGTATGTGCCATTTCCTTCCTCTTCCTTTCTTACTCCCCTTTTGAAGAGATAGAATTCTTTCCTCCTGAGTCAGTTCTTGGATTCTCCTTTATGTGTGTGTTAAAAGGGCAAAGTAGAAAGAAATCCAGGCTGGGTGTGGTGGCTCACACCTGTAATCCTAGCACTTTGGGAGGCCAAGGTGGGCAGATCGTTTGAGCTCAGGAGTTTGAGACCAGCCTGAGCAAGAGTGAGACCCCATCTCTACCAAAAATAGAAAAAATTAGCCGGGCATGGTGGCACATGCCTGTAGTCCCAGCTACTCGGGAGGATGAGGCAGGAAGATTGCTTGAGCCCAGGAGTTTGAGGTTGCTGTGAGCTAGGCTAATGCCATGGCACTCTAGCCTGGGCAACAGAGTGAGACTCTGTCTCAAAAAAAAAAAAAAAAGAAAAGAAAGAACTCCAAAGAAGCCAGAAAGGCTAAGTTGATCCATATAATAAGAACAAAGGTGAACATGAAGTAGGAGGGAGACGGAAAAGTTGTTTGGGCTGAGTGTCAAGGTTTAGGAAAGTAAAAGAGAGGAAAGAGAGATGAGATGGTCTTTTCCCAGGAGCTGCTGTAGAAATTTAGACAAGAGATTTGGGGTGAGAGGAATGAACTAAAAAGGATTCTTTTAAAGTGGTTGAGAGACTAGGTAAAGGTTTTAATGTCTTTCGACTAAGTTTTCTTCTAGAGCGCAACTTCTTTTGATGCAAATCTGTGCTGAGACTGGACCATATAGTGATCGTGGCTTACACAGGTTACACTGAGCACATTCATGAATATTCATTAAATGCCTCCTAGGTTCCAGGCAGTTCAAACACTGAGTGCCTATTGCAGTAGGTTGATTGTAATGATTGTCCCAATTAATGACCTCCCTGCTTTCACATCCTTTCCAACATGAACTTGCAGTTTCTTCTCACCAAGAAGACTGAGTCTATTTTTCCCCCATTTGCATCTGGGAAGGCCCAATAACTTGATTTGGCAAACAGAACACAGTGGAAATGATAGTGTTCCAGTTCCAAGCTGAGGCCGTAAAAGGCTTTTCAGGCTCCCACCATCTCTCGTGGCCCTTGCCACCACATGGGACCAAGCCCGGGCTGGCCTTCTGGAGGGTGAGAGACCATGTAGAATAGAACAGAGAGACCACAGCTAACAGCATGCTGACCTCCAAAAGCAAAGCCACCAAATCAACCTTCCACTGACCATGGACACATGAGGGAGCCCTGCCAGGCATAGACAACCTAGCAGAACACATCTGAATTTCCAACACTCAGAATTGTGAGCAAAACAAAAAAAATGTTTATAGTTTGTAAGCCACTAAGTTGGGTGTTTTTGTTTTTTTCTTTCTTTGTTTTGTTTTTAGAGACAGGGTCTCGCTGTGTTGCCCAGGCTGGTTGCAGGGGCATGATCATAGCTCACTACAGCCTCAAACTTCTGGGCTCAAGCAATCCTACCACGCCAACCTTCTGAGTGGCCAGTACCATAGGCATGGACCATCACGTCCAGTGAATTTTTTTAAATTTTTTGCAGAGATGGGAATCTTGCTATGTTGCCCAGCGTGGTCTCAAACTCCGGGGCTCAAGTGATTCACCCGCCTCAGCCTCCCAAAGTGCAGGGATCACAGGTGTGAGCCACCGTGCCCAGGCAGCCACTATGCTTTGAAATGGTTTGTTACACAGCAACGTCTGCCTGATACACTTACTAAATAATCAATGTTTTGAGTATGTTATTTTTATTTTTTCAACTGAGAATTTATAATTCTCTTTGTTATATGAAATTTCATGACAAAAAGGAAAACAATGAGTTGCCTGGGGTCACTCATCTGGTAGGTTCCAGAGCCAGATTTGAGGATAGCTCCATTTAATTCAGAATCCATCCTTTTATGTGCCTCCTATCAAGCTGCCTAAGATAATGCCAAATTTGCCAATGCCCAAGGTCATCTCTACATTTCAGGGTAGCTCATAGGACAGGTCTGGGCACAGCTACTCCAGCCAGACTCCCCAGTATCCAGGCCAACAGGATCGCAGCCCAGTAGGAAATTAGCATCACACGAAGGCTGGGGCAGAATATTAAATCTCATAAAAGACACTATGTGTGGAGAACAATGAGAGATGTGGGAATCGGCAGAGCTGGAGTTGCCAAAGCGAGATTCGTAGAAGATAAACTAAATCCATTTGATCAAATGGAAAAATGAAATTGCAGAGCAGTTTCCATAAGAGGTAAATAGACGCAGTCTGAAACCTGTTAAACGGCTTGGCAGGAAGTCAGCGGAGTCTATATACACATTTCCTCATTGTTGCAAGTCATTATATAAACACACACAAACACACCTGAGCTCCCAGGGACAGGGGTGAGTGCACACACAGAGATCTGCCCACGTACGCTACACAGGCAGCACACACACCCACTCGTTGACGCGTGAGGCCACACATCTGTGTCTGCACATGCACCTGTGTGCTCACACGTACAAAGAGGCATAACCGATCGTGAAATGCATGGCACCCAGACATGCACAAAACTACACACACAGAGACACATAAATATACACAGAGAGACAGGCATACCTTCTTATGCAGGAGCCCATGGGCTTACATACACATGCAAACACGTTCCCTCTGGCATGCACACACGCACACACGCGCACACACACACTAGCCTGACAGGCAGAGGAAGGAAAATCTTTCCTTTACTGGGAGTGAGTTTTCACTTCCAAATTTTGTCCTCAAAGCTGGAACACTTCACCTGCACATCCTGCCAAGACAGTCTCGCCATTGGTCCTTTGATTAAAGCAAGAAAGCTCAGCCCTCCCGAGATCTAAGGGCCAGTCCTGACCTCGACAAGGAGGGATTGTAAGAGTCCTGGGCCAACTGGGTGGACCAAGAGTGAAGTCAGCACTTGGGCTCTTTGGTGCTCCTTTGGAGAAATTATGCCTGTGCCCCATCCTCGGGCTGAAGTGGAAACAAGAACAGTGGCTTTGACATCAGAGAGACCAGGGTTCGAATCCTGCCTCTGCTACCTCCCAGCTGTATCAACCTGGGGCCAAGTACATAAATATGTTGAACTTCAGTGTCATCAGTTATGAACTGGGGACAGTGATTCCAGGACAGGGTTTTGAAAGAATTAAAGGTGATCACATGTGTTAGTGCTTGGTTCGGTCTCTGACACATAGTAGGTGTCAGTAATTGTTGGGAGGAGAGAGGGTATTTTCAAGGCCACATGGTCCATTCATTTACAGTCTTAATCTTGAGATTTCCTTTTCTTATTTCTTTTCTTTCCCCCAAGCATAACATAAACCCAAGCTACTTTGCATTTATATTCTATAGCTCTTGTGCATCATATTTTACAAAATGATCATTTTTCCTTTAAATCTTTCCATGTAAATGTTTCTGGTATGAACGAGGGCTAATTTCTTCTTCTATCCTTGGGCATCATCTTTTCAGGGCTCCATATATCTGGTTATAATCATTAAAACCATTCAGCAAATCGATTTTAATAAACCCAAATTCTCTTTATAGGCAATGCTCCAAGACTCAAAGCCTCCTGAGAAAAACGGATTAAAAAAAAAAAACTGCAGTCTCAAAGTCGGAACCAGACATTGCTCTTAAGAAGCCCACATTTAAACGTGGACCTTGAAACAGCTAACTTTGAATTTTTCTTTTAATACTCATTCAATACAACAACATTTCTGAGCACCAACTACACGTTAGGCACGATGGTTGACACCCAGCCTACCGAGACACATAGAGTTCACTGCGAAAGCAAAGTATATAAATAACCAAAATTCAAAATGACCAGAGAAATTATTTTTAACATATTAATTTTTTTGAAAGGTACAAGGTAAGGACCACGTGGGGGTCGGGGACCACAGTCTTGGGGAATTGGCTCATGAGATTGTGGGAACTGGAAAGTCCACAATCTATAGGGCATACTGGCAGGCTGTAAATTTAGGATCTCTACATTATAAATCTTAGGGCAGAATTTCTTCTTTTCAGGGGAGCGTCAGTTTTTGTTCTTAAGGCCCTCGATTGTTTGGATGAGGCCAGCCACGCTGTCAAGGGTAACCTCCTTCACTTAAAGTCAACTCATTGTAAACGTTAATCACATCTACCAAACGCCTTTACAGCAGCAGCTACATTAGTATTTTATTAAATGACTGGGTACCATAGCCTCACCAGATTGACACATAAAAATAACCATCACAGTCAGTTCATAGAAATTTGCCTGTCGACAAAGATGACAGTCAACTCCAGACTTGAGCCACCATGGCACAGAGAAGGAGAGAAGGACATCCTATCTCTACCCTGGCTGTTTCCCTGCTAAAATCCAGAAGTTTAGGGGAGCCTAGTGCAGTGACCAGCACTTTCAAAGCAGTGCCAATGATCAAAGACAGAAAGCAGTGACTGGTAAATTCATGAGCAGCGAGCTTGCGGAAACTTGGTCTTTGCTTTCAATGTTTTCAGCGGAACCTAAGTTTTCTGAAGCTGTTACAACCCTTCCCTGGGGAAGGAAATCATTCTTTTAGGCACCTATTTTGTCATTGGGTGACATCAGTTATTTTTCTTATACCAATGCTGGGATGTAGTATACGAAAACGAAAAGTCATAAGAGGCAAGTGACTTGCCTGTAACTAAACATGATGTCAGCAGCAGGGGACTGGAGCCTGGGACCTTTCCTCACCACCTTCCGCTCTGACAGGTTCCCCCCCCTTTCTGGAGGATGGCTAGCCTGAGAGTAAGGATTCCATCCCATGGAAGATCCGACAACATCTCCCTAGCGCAGAATCATTGCAAAAGGGTAGAGGGGAGAGCATCTGCCTGCGGCCCTGGTGAGGAGAAAACCAAGCAGGGTAGGATTTGGAGGCTCCCGGTCACTCACCCCTCGTCCCTCACGGGAGATGGAGAGATTGCCAAGAACACGGAGTCAGTGGATCTGGAACCGTTGCTCTTAGGAGGAACACAGAGTTGGGTTCCTACAAGCCTCTGCTCACAACATTTTGTCAACCAATCATTACATACCCTTGTTTTATGTGTGTTTCTGTTGAAAGGCACCTGTTTAATATGTATTTTTGATTTTCTGACATTGAACTCATGGCCAACAGCACTTACCACTCACACCTGAATGAAACGTCTCTAACACACGGGTGTTCTCCTAAGGTACATCACAGCCTTCTTGCGCTTAGGAACACAGTGCTGCGGCACGACAATTGGCCTTTTTAAATAGCGAAACCACCCCAAAAAACAAAAAAATACGAAACATGAAAGTGGCACTAAGTAGACCGTGAAAACAACACTTGTTTACAGTGTGAGAGCTGAAACAAGAAGGCAGAGCCTCCCCTTGCTCAGCCTCAGATGGGACGGTGGATGTTGGACAACTCAGATTTCCAGCCACTCTGTCTTTGAGCACCTGGGAATGAGCTGCAAGGGTTAATTGTGAGATCACAGACACATTTCAGCAAGTAGGTGAATTCGAAAGTACAGAATCTGCAAATAGTGAGGCTTGACTGTACTCTAGTTGTGGAACAAAGAGATTTGAAGGATGCGTCAGAGCCTCTAAATGGCCACGCTCAGTTGGTCCGAGCTATCGCAAGCGTAAACCTTCCCCAAGCTCCTGTGGCCACATCAGTGCAGAGCTCTGACCCTTCTCAGTGGCCCATGAGACGGTCAGTGCTAGAGAAAGAGCCAGCGACTGAGGGTACCAGCTTCCGGCTCCCCACCCGCAGGGCATGGTGACCACACTACTGCCAGCATGGCCCGTGGAAGGAACGCTCCAGCCCTCAGGAAAGCCGCTCTCTCTCCCATAGGGAAGAGTGGGGAAAGTGGAGAGAGCGGGAAGAGAGGGGAGCACCCCTCCCCAGCACTTCCCTGAGAACATGAGGAAAATTCCTATCTTAAGGGCCAGGACAGAGCATGAGAAAGGAGGAGCGAGAGTCCCCACCTCTAGGAAACTCAGGCCCAGTGACAAGAACCGCTCCTGCTGGAGACAGCCTTCAGAAAGCCAGTGCGGAGGAAAACCCGAGGGAGGCAGCTGGCTTGGCTTCTCAGCACCAGCCGTCGCAAGATCCGTGATGAGCATCTCCAGGGACAAGTCTGTTACTTTTTAAATTTTGACAATGACTTTGAACATCCCCCTGAACGACAGGGATCTACCGTGAAGTGCAGGCTTGAAGAAGGACCTCAGAGGCACCGCAAGATCCTGTGAAAATCAAACACATCACCATCCTCATCCTATCCCTACCAATTACTTGTGGACTTACGATGTCGAGGGATTGACTTTTAATCCCACAAAAACCCGAGTTGATGCGTCTTGAGGGCTTGCCAGGTGCCTGATGCTGTACTACATACCACATTGGCTCTGCTTTTAAAATAACCACTCAAGGTAGGTGCTGTTATTATTTGCATCCCATCGATGAGGAAACAGGGTCTTGGCCAGATTAAGTAACGTCACAAGCCGGTTGGCAACAGAGCAGGATTTCTTAACCTTGGCGCTATTGACATTTGGGGGCACCGGATAATTTTCTCTTGTGGGGGTCTCTCATGTGCATTGTAGGACGCTGAGCAGCATCCCAGGCCCCTACCCTCGAGATGCAAGGAGCAACCTCCCCAAGTTATGACAACCGAAACTGTCTCCAGACATGGCCACATGTGCCCTGGGGAAGCCAAGTTGCCGCTGGTCGAGAGCAGTGCAACGAGCAACGATTTCAGCCCAGGCAGTCTGAGTCCGGAGATTGTTCCTCGAATTGCTGCATGATGCGAACTCCCAATGTCCAGCCTGCAACTTAGGTTCCAAGAGGGAAACCAGTTCCCCGTGTCCCACAGCCCGTGTGGGGCCCAGTGAATGTAAATTCGGACCTGACCCCAAGCCGA
Organism: Lepilemur ruficaudatus; assembly: GCA_963574885.1. Lineage (NCBI taxonomy): Eukaryota > Metazoa > Chordata > Mammalia > Primates > Lepilemuridae > Lepilemur > Lepilemur ruficaudatus. The sequence continues at coordinate 31,949 of CAUYRT010077669.1, read as the reverse complement.
GCCCTCTTCCCACCCACCAGGCAGCATCGATCTTGAAGAGGAGACATCCGTCCTGGGCTTGCATTTGGGCAGAAACTATGAAAGATCTGCCCCTACAGTCACAACCAGACACTCTCTTCCATGGTGTATCAAGGATTTCTGCCATAACGATAGTTGTAAGGAAAGCCCAGGGTCTAACTTCAGGGAATAAATTCTTCTTCATTTCCACAGGGTGATAAATATCAAAGTGTAACCAGCACCCAGGGAACAACCACACCCACTGACGGACGAAGAGCTGTCACAAAGGTTGACTTTCTTGAGTACCTGCCACGTGCCAGACCCTTCGAGTATCATCTCATCTAATCCTCACGCGTGCACCCATTTAAATTGAGTATGAATTAATTAAGATTAATTAGTAATTTATCATCCCCATTTTGCAGATGCAGAAGCTGAGACTCCAGAGAACCAGGGTCCCTTACCCCAAGTCACACTGCTAAGGGGTGGCCAGGTCTGCTGGCTCCAAAGCACCCGCTGGTGACACCCTGCCCTGCAGCCCCAACTCACACCAGCTTCCTCCCCCTCCCCATTCGCCATCCCCATGTCTTTCTCTAGCCAATTACAGCCAAGTTTCACACCTAGTGGTTTTGCAATTATCCCCTTCTTTCATACTTCCAAATGTCAATACTTTGTTTTGGTGACAAAAGAGAGGGTGACATGTGGCTTCCAAGATTCAAGGCCGTGGGCAGAGCAACAGGTTGGAACTGAGCAGAAGGGAATCTATAGCTTATCAGACAGTCTCCTCCCACCCCGTGATGGTGACTGACGAGGGAACATGCTTGACAGTTCAGTAGCTCTTTAATTACACAGAAAGAAGAGCCATCAGGAGCCTGCCAATCCGCTGAGGAAGAAAGAAGCAAGTCTGGCTGCTAATCAATGGCGGTTTCAGTCTCTTTCATCAAGGACTGGATCCGTCATTTTCTATTGTCTGGAGTTAATGAGTCAGGTGGCTTGGCCTCCCTTCCACAGGCTCCCTCGGATGAAGGGAGTTTGCTTAACTCTGGGAACTGCTTTCTCCTTGATAATGCTTCTCTGTGCGTTTCTCGGAGCACTTATAACTAAGATAGTTGCCATCTACTGAGTATCTACTAAGTGCTGGGATGTGCATCGAGGACCCTGCATGTCCTGGTGTTTTAGTCTTCATGTCAACTCTAGGAGAGAGGTTCTACTGGCCTCCTGGCTCGGCCACTTCCCAGATGGAAGCCTTTTGGGCCTCTGTGTGCCTCTGTTTTCTCACCTGCAAAATGGGGATAATAACAGTTCTGACCTCACAGAATTGTTAACGTTTGCAAAGTACTTAGAACAGTGCCTGGCATGTAGTAGCTGCCTGTGTTTGCTGCTTTTATCATCACCCCACTTCTCAAGCAAGGAGCCTGAGGTTTATGGGGGTTCAGGAGCTTGGCCAAGACTGAAAGGTTGTCAGCAACACAGCTGGGACTCAACTCCGGTCTGTCTGACTCCAAAGCTGAGTTCTTACCACCGGACTGTGAAAGCAGGTAGGAGGAAGAGACACACGTCCGTGCAAGGTGCCATGCCTGCTCTCGGGAAACCGCCAGGGACGGGGGAACGCCGAGCTGGTTCTTACACAAAAAAGCCAAGAGCAGACCCCAGCAGTCTGTACCGGACACCCCTGGGAGGGCTCTAGCCGAGAGGAAATAGCCCCCAGCCCAGCCCAGAGTGACCAAAAGGGCTGCCAGGGGAACTCCTCGTTCCCAGGATAGAGTCCAAATTCCACCTCGGCCTGAAGGCTCTCCTGAGCCCTCCCACCTTCCTGGCTTCATCCTCAGGCATCTCATATCCTTCACCCCCACCCCACACACACACACCCTAGACTTGCATCTGCACTCATGCCCACCAGTCTTTTGAGCTCTCTTCATTCTGTCTGAAATGCCTTCCCCTTCCTCATCCTCACCACACACCCATCCTCTGAAACTAAAGTCGGGTGTCTCCTCCTCCAGGAAGCCTTCCATGACCATGCCCAGCAGGGCTAGATGCTTCCTCATGGCTCCCATACTGCTCCCTCCTTATCTTTCCACTTTGCAATTGCTCTGTAATTTTAATTCCAGATTGCAATCATCTGTCTCTCTCACAAGCCCTGGAATTCCTCCAAACTCCAGCCCAGAGGCTGCCACATAGTAGGTGCTCAGGAAATGTCTGTGAATAAATGAATGAATGAGTTCTCAAGGAATGAGTAGCCCATCTGGGTGCCCTTTCTTGTGAAAGAGGGATTTTGCTAATTCTGTGGATCTACACAGGGCTTGAAGACCACTAGTAGGTAGAGACTCCCAGGGAAATACACTGACACATAGTAGGTGCACTCAACCGCACCTAAAAAGAGAATGGCTGCCACAGCAGGAAATGAGCTCCCCAAGATTCAGAGTATCCAAGCAGAAGCCGTGGGGCACTTGTCAGGGATACCAGGGTTCATTTCTGAATTACTAAGATGCTGGCTGATGTTCTAGCACATTCAGCTAATACTCTGTTGACTCTGAATCTTCTCAGGAAACCTTAAGAATGATGACGGTGATTACCATCTACGTACCATGCACTGTGCTATGCCCTCAACTATGGACCAATCACCAGAACCACCAGCCCTCCTTGCATGTATAATGCACAACTAAAGATGTACACAAAATCTGAATAATCAATTCCAATACTGGAGGAAGGAAAGATAACACTTTTATACAACCTTTAATTAAACCTCATTTCTCTGATGCAATCTTCAACCACGTGTTTCCATTTTCATACATGTTCTTTAATTTTATTCTTTTCTTTCACGCTTGAGTGACAAGGCAACAAGCCAAGCCCAAAGGTCTTTCAGCTGAAGTTAAAGATCTGCTGCTGCGCTGCGTGGCTTTTGTGATTTTATCATCTTTTTTCTTTCTTCCTTCGGTTCGGTGTATTTAGTTTATGAGGCTCACGCTTCTTTACCAGTGAGATCAGCACTTCTTCTTTCAGCTTGGTTTTATACAGTAATCACAAAGATGCAATAAAATATGAAAGTCCTCGGCACAAACACAGCTGCACAGGCAAAGGCAGAGACCCTCCCGGAGAGAGGAATTGTTTGCCAAGAGGCATTGGCACACAAGCATTTGAGATGGCCTTGCAGCAACTGATACACAAAAACCCAAACTCACATGTAACAAGTAGTGTATGGGCATCCGTGTAAATGCCTCCAAAGCACAGTTTGTCCCAAAGATGACTATATGACAACCAGAAGCTATCAGTATGATTATTATACTTATTTGTCTGATAGGATATTGCACTCAGAGCAGTCAAGTAACTCACCCAAAGTCACACAGCCAATGAGAAGCAGAGCTGGGACATGAACCAAGCTGGAATCCAGCACTGCTGTTTAATAACAATATGTGGTGTGTATTGAGCACTTACTACATGCCAAACACTCTTCTAAGCACCATTTGTCTTTGATGCAATCTTCACAACAACTCTATGAGGAGTGCTCCCGTTTTACAGATGAGGAAACTGAGATGCAGAGAGACTGAATGACTTGCAGGTGGTCACCATGAACTCTGGCTCCCAATCCTCTCTCTTAAGTGCCAGTCCTCTCTAGAGGCACCAGCAAACCAAAATCTCAGAACAGTTTCTGAGCATGAAGAACATCCCCCTGTCAGAATAAGGACTGAGGACCCAGCAAAGGGCAGCCAAGTGCCCTGAGCCAGATCAGCTGTAGAAGCTGGTGTTTTCCTGCAGGGAAGCAGCTCCACCATCAAAGCTGGTGTTTGAGAAGCTGACCTTGAAGCACAAGGACATCTGAGCCGGGGCCAGGGCTGCCTTTCCAAAGAGCATTGCTCTGAGAAACCCCTCTGGAAATGCTTCCCCTGCATGCTCCGTTCTCATGAGAGGCTGTCAGGCTGACAAGAGCTGAATCAGGAACTTAATTTAATGCACAGAAAACAGTGCTGTGTGGGTCTCTAGAGGTTCAACTCTGATACTATTTGTGCTTTGACCACTAAAGTAGAAAATGCAAACCACTAGTCTCCCAGTGCAGAAAAAAAGACAAAGTCTTGGAAGTCGGGAGACCTCGGATCAAGTTGGGGCTTAGCTACTGACTCACTGTCTGACCTGGAGCAAGTGATTAATACTGCAGCTCTCTGAGCCTCGGGCTCCTGTGCACATGGGATGTGATGAATCAGGGTTTCCCTAAGTTCTCCTCTGCCTCCAGCATCCAGGGATCCTATGCCCACACACTGCGGGAGATTCACATCAGGAATTGGTTTGAGCTCCTCTCTGCATATTGAAGTTTAGACCTACGTGACTGGAGCCCAGATGGGGAGGGATTCCTGAAAAACCAAGAATAGTACTCTGCAGGAGAATCTAGAAAAGCCCCTAGTCCCTAACTGCAGTGGTGACTGCACTGACCTCAATATCTGATCAATTCCATGGAATGATCCACCCCAGCTAGATACCCTGTTATTACCAATGGATGACACCTATTGGATACCATACTATGTGCTAATCATTTTACTTGCCACAGCAACCCTGTGAGATGGGTATAAATTAGGTCCATCTGGAAATGAAGAAACTGAGGCTCACCTGTCCAAGACCACACATATAATAAGTAGTACAGTTGGGACTAGACCTCAAGTTCATATGACCAAAAATCTGTGTTCTTCCCACAACTTCTCCAATTCTCAAATGATCCTGGTCTGGCAAACCAAAGCTTCAGGACGGCTCATATGTTTGACACTGAATCAACAGGTGTCCACTGAGCTCCCATTATGGGGCAGGGGCCACGTGAGGCGCTGCGAATACAGCAAGGACAGAGACTAACTCGGATCCCTGGGTTCACAGGACCTCGACTGCCCCCGCCACGAGGGATCATGCAGCTCCGGCGAGATACATAATCATGATTTGAATGTGAATGAGACGTTGGCAGACGCACACGGGAAGCATTTGCTTCCATTCCCATCAAAGAAAGCCCTGGATTGGTGGCGGTAAGTGTTTCACGGTGAGGAGCAGAGGGAGACTGTGTTCAAGCTGCATGGGTAGATTGACTGCAAAACAGGAAACGTTACTGAATGTGAAAACGCTGAAGATCTGAAATTAAAAGTGAATCACGAACACAAATCATTTCTGAGTTTCAGAAAAGTTGGAAGGTTGTCTGCATAAAATCTGCCTGGAAGATGGGTAAGCTGAGGAGCAAGGGGAGAAACATGTGGGTTTACGTGCCAGTCAAGAGCATTTATCTCAAAAGAGCACGGAAACTAAGAGGGAATATTTTGAACGTTTGTGATGTTGAATGTTTCACTCATTCATTCAACAGACACATTGTGTTAAGCAAAAGGGATGCAGGATGAGCAGGACCCGGTCCCGATACTAAAGAAGGGGAAGGGTGTACAATGACAATATTTACAACACTGTAATGTTGCAAGGGCTGTGACGGACGTGAATGAAGTCCTGTGAGCTCCCTAAGAAGGAAGCAATTAATTCTCACCCAAGGGAACCCAAAACTTTCCCTGGCAGTGGAGGTACATGAAATGGGCCCCAAGGGTGTGTACAAGGGTTTCGGGGCAACAAGAAAGACCAAGGGGGATCTAGAGAGAGGAAAGCAGAGACACTAAGACGGGAGGCACGTTCAGAAGCTGGTGAGCGAGCCAGGATGGTGCTCGGTGGGTGTGGAAAGGTGGGACTCAAGTGGGTTTCTCAACCTCAGCACCATTGACACCTGGGCCGCGTCACTCCCCGCTGTGGGGGCTGTCCTGTGCGCCGTAGGATGTTGAGCAGCCTCCCCGGCTGCTGCCCGCTGGATGCCGACAGCAAAGAGCACTCGGTAATTTATGAGGCCAGTGCAAAGGCGGGGAGAGGGATAGAAAAGGGAGGCAAGGGGTCTGCACATGTCTTAGCTGGTGTTCCTCTTAAGCATTTACGAGGCTGCAATGTGCGCATGACAGCGTCTGATCCTCTCCACCACGCCGGTGAGCGTGGAGCTTTGGCCTCAGGAGCGTCATTCTTTATCTCGGATCCATTTCAATGCCTATCTTGTTGTTACTTCTGTTTCCCCCTGCAAGGTGCCTTCCATTCTGCAGCGAAAACCTCCTCCTGAGTGTCCTGCCTCTTGGGCCAGCCCCCGGGCTGCCTGGGGGCCCTCACAGGTCGGAGGAGGGGAGGAAGACCAAGCCGCCAATGCAAGAGCTGCACGTCCTGTGAGTGGCGCTGAGGGCCTGTGGCAAGACGCCACCTTGGAGGCTGGCTGAGATGGCAGAGTTGGGTCTTTTCCAACAAGACAAATTAGAACAAAATGCTGGGAACCAGTCGGTGGTGTGCCATGCCCTTGTTGGACAAGATCCCGTTCACTTTGCCAACCCCGACGAATGCCACCCCCACCAGCCTTCCTATGTCTCTCATTCCCCAGACTGTCACATCTCCTTTTGCCATCAGACTTCTTTGCATACCGTCTGCTATGCCTGGAGGGTCCTCCCCACCACCACCACCCCCGAGCCTCTCCTCCCTGCAGCGTCACTCACCTGTCAGGTCTAAGATTACACATCGCCTCCTCCAGGCAGTCTTCCCTACTGCCCAAGCCTGGGCTGTGACTCAACTCTGAGCTCCTAGAAAATGCTATATTGTAATTGTCTAGTTACTCGTGTGTCTCCCCCATTAGACAAGGAGTCAGAAAACTGCAGCTGAGGGCCAACTCTGTTTTGGTAATAAAGTTTTTTTAGAACACAGCCACACCCCTTCCTTTACATAGTAGCTAAGGCTGCTCTCACACTACAAGAGCAGAGTTCAGTAGATGCAACACAGACCATATCACCCACAAAGCCTAGAATATTTACTACCCAGCTCTTTGCAGAAAGAGTTTACTGACCTTCGCAGTAGACTTTGGGCTTTCTTCTGAGAGGAAGAGCCCCATCTTGTTCCTCAATGTATTGCCACCAGCGTCTAGTGCCAAGCCCAGAAGACAGAAGAAGCTTAATGAATATTTGATGAGTGGAATATTTGATGAATGTTGAGTACATAAGTGTCAAGCTCTGTGACAACGTGACAATGCTACTGTGTAAGAGACACCTTTGGCAAGATAGTTTCAAATCATAAAAAAAACAGTCTGATTATAGGAAACAAAAATCAGCTCAGACACACACACACTGGCCTCCTGGCAAAATGAATGGCTGGTGGAAGGTATGTTGAGTCCTAACTTGTAGGAGATGCCATGCAGAGAGAGGTTTGATGAAGGTAACTTCCTGCTATGAGTGTCTATGATTTTCCTTTGAATTTTTTTTCATCCAATGTTTTGAACAAGAACAATCAGTTGTTGAATTAAACTTGAATTTCATCAACCTAGAAATTTGAGATGAATAATGTAGACTTTTTTTGAGGCTTGGAAGGAGGGAGGAAAAGGGAGTGGAGCTAATATTATCTGTAAAGGATAAGCATGATTTCAGCTCCTCAAACTGCAAACACCCCCCAAAAAATAAACCCTTATCCGACTTGTCCAGTTGATAACCTTAACTCTACTTCCAAGAGCTAGTTCACTTGCTGCCTCCTTAAGGCCCTCTTTCATTCCCCTCCCTAAACTCCATCCCTCTTGCAAACTCTAGCAGCACTTTGCCCCTACCCACGTCACAGTCACTTCTAAGACTTGCTGGCACCGCTGTCTACAGCATTCAGGGACCATGACCTGCCTGAAGGGGTCATTCTCATCTACATATCCAGATAAATAGTAGGTGCTCAACAAATGTTTATGGAATAGTTGAAAGAATAAATGAATCAGGAAGAGAGGGAAAGTGGGAGTGGTTGAATTAAATGAGTGAATGTATGGATGGGTAGAGGAGTGGGTAGATGAATGCATGAGTGCAGAAATGGATGGATGGGTGGGTGGATGGATGGATGGATGAGTGAATGAGTGGGTGGATGAGTGGGTAGGTTGATGGATGGATGGATAGGTGAGTAGATGAGTGGGTGGTTGGATGGATGGATGAGTGGATGGGTGGAAGGATAGATGGATGGATGGATGGATGGATGGATGGATGGATTGGGTTGAAGTGACTGGATTGAAGTTATGGAGGGAGTGAGAGGGAATATCATTCTCAGAACTCTCCATAGCTGGTGTCCTACAGAGATCTGTCCCACTACCCAGCTACCCCAACTCACACATCAGGTTTCTCTCCTCCATATGCAATGATCCAAGCCCTGGAGTGTTTCTTCCCAGCCCTCTCATCGCATCTCTTTACCATTTCCTTGTTCCTCTGCTCTAGAGGCTGCCTCAGCTTTCTCTGATTCACCAAGTCAACTTTGCCCGAGGAGCCAAGAGGGCAACGGGGAATTTATTAATGGGAAGCAAGAAGATGGCCAGATTCCAACCCCCCAGGAAGACAGGCAGGAAGCCACCTGCTCACCTACAGTGGATCTAATTAGAGTAGATGCTTTTATCAGTGACTTACGGAGCTTGGTGCCCCTGACTGGAGAACACAGTGATAGAAGGTGGGGTCTCTCACCTGTAGACAAAGCTACAGGTGTCTATCTTGGAAGCCCCTTCCTTGTTCCCTATTACTCTTTCCATTCCAGACTCAACTGACCAAAAGAGGCAGCCCCTTTTCTCAGGAGTAGGCCCTGGAGCCCTGGGACTCTGGGGAACACAAATTGAAAACCTTTGCTCTGGTTAGAGAGCACCAGTTTGCAGATGGGGAGACTGAGGACCAGAGAGGGGAGAGGGAAAGTGACTTCCCCAGGGTCAAATCAGTGGAGCAACCGGGAGCTGGAGCCCAGACCTCCTCCTTCGCAGGCTGACACAGTTGGCCACCGCACTGCCTAAACACCTCAAATTTTGCACAGCTCCCTTGGAGACCGCTGGATAAAATTCAACGTCATGTCCATGAAAGGTGCCCTCTTCCAAGCTCATTTAGCATTCAGCTGAGGCCGATTAGAGTTCTGAGCATGATGCTGAAGTCCCTTTTATTTCCAAGCATTAGTAATTTATTATCAGATGGGCACTAGTCAGTAGGGATTTAAAAGCAATTGTAAGTGAATCCTAATAGAAAGTAAAGTTCTCCCCTATACATACACATACACACACACACACACACACACACACACATCTTTTTTTTTCTTAGCTTTAATTAGGCTGACCCAGATTGATATGAAAAAATTTCCAGACTCAGAATTAATTTCTCTTCTATGATTGTGAAAATCATTAGTTTTTTTCAGAGAATGGGACGCTAGAGATAAATTGAAGTGATAACTTCAGGGCTCCTCCAGCAATAACAGGTAGACAAAGACCTTCATTAAAATCAGGAACAACAGCCAAAGCCAGTGCTGTCGAATCAAACAAATGTGCATCCTGGGTCCCATTCATGTCCCTCTCTAGCTGTGTTACCTTGGGAGCCCTACTCGCCTTCTCTGAGCCTCCACTTCCAATCTTATGCACACACCCCATCTCAAAATCCATTCTTTGCTAAATAACCAGGAGATTTTTCCAAATCACAAATCAATCCAAGAACCTATCTGATTAAAAGTCTTCAACATCTTTCCTTTCATATTAGAATAAAGCCCACACTCCAGGATGTGCCCAACAAGGACCTCCAGGATCTGATTTTGCCACATATTGTTGGGAGTCTTAGAAATGCATTTAGCTGCATGTAACAGAAACCTAAGTAGATTTGTGTAGCCAAACAAGGGGACATTTTCCTCACATGACAAGAAGTCCAGAGGTGTTCCAGAAAAACTACAAAATGCCATGGGAGACCCAGGCTCCTTCTGTCTTCTTGATCAGCCATCATCAGAAAATAGGAAGCCTCGTGGTCACAGGATGGCTGCTCCAACTCCAGGCTTTGCATTCAAGTTCCAAGAAGAAAGAAGGGAAAGGAGCAAAGGGAAAAAGCATGTTCCAGTTGGGTCTCTCCCTTTTTATCAGGAAGGTGATAAATTTTCCTTACACTACTACTTGTAAGTCATTGGCCAGAATTTTTTTACATGACCATGGTAGCTTCAGGGGAATCTGGGAAACCCAGTCTTCTTAACTCTGAAACAAAACCAAGGTTTTATTGATAAAGAAGAAAGGGGGATTAAAATATTGGACTTGCCAGTAGAATATAGCAGCTATGAAGAGAATTTTTGCAAATATAATTCAGGTCCCAAATCAGTTATTTGAGTTAATCCAAAGGGAGGTCATTCTGGGTGGGCCTGACTTAGTCAGGTAAAAGTCCTTAAAAGAGGCACTGGGTCCCCCAAAAGCTGAGAGAGCTTCCCTGCTGGCTTGATAGAGTACACAGTCATTGTCAAGGAAGGCTATACAGCAAAGGGCTGCAGGAGGACTCTAGAAACTTCCGGCTCTAGGACCTCAGAGCTGCCTCCCGCCAACAGCCAGCAAAATGCCGTGGCCCTCAATCATGCACCCGTAAGGAAACGGCTTCTGCCAACACCGTATTTAATAAATGAGGTTGGAAGCAGATCCTCCCCCAGTTGAGCCTCGAGGTGAAAATACCATCTGGCCAACACCTTGATGGCAGCCTTGTGAGACCCTAAGACCCGAAACTGTGCTCAGCCTCCCGACCCACAGAAACCGTGAGATAGTAAGTGTGGGTTGTTCTAAGTTGCCAAGATTGTGGTGCTTTGTCATGGAGCAAGAGATAGTTAATACAGCACCAAACACACAGCTGTCCTTCCTGTCACTTGCTTGTGCTGGACTCCTTCCCACCTCGGGGACTTCACCCAGGCTGTTATTTCCACCACAAACAGTTTTTCTCTAGCTCTGTGCAGAGCCAACTCATTCTCCTCCTTCAAATTCCAGTTCAAATACCCTTATCAGAGATGCCTTTCCTTACCCTTCTACCTAACCAGCCCTCATCACTCTTTATGCCTCACCCTGCCTCATAGAACCTAAAATGATCTGAAATGATCTCTATTGATTGGTTTCCTTGAAATTGTCTATCTTCCCTTCTAGGATGTCAACTCCCGGAGGGAAGGGACCTTGAGGAACAGAGAATGGTGCCAGCCATATGGTAAACCCAAGAAAAGACAACCCTCTCCGCACACACAAAGCAGCTCCAGAGATTGAAAACAGCATTCCCCAGCACACTCCAGCACGGCACCCCTGCGAATGTCCCCCACACATAGCAGCAGGTGCTCCTGACCCTTTGCTGTCCTTGCAGCCTCCCTCACACCCACTGGTGTGGTCACCCAGCGCTTAGAGTCAGTATTTAACTGTAAGTTACTGACCCACAAAAGCCAGCAGGGATTTGTTTTTTGCTAATGCCCAGCATAAATAGAAGATGTCCTAGAAATATAAGCATGGTGTTTACCTCCTACAGTTTATCTCCAAATTGTTCTCATATATTAAACTGAGACAATCTAATACCAAGGGGAAGGGAACATCTTATATGGAGTTACCTGATCATCAAATAATAGAATCAAGGAATTGCACATTAATACAAAATAAGAGCCTCAGAAATTTCCAGAAGGGTCATTAGAAATTATTTTGTCTAGCCCTATTCAAAAAATGATGCTGGCCCATCTGCTGCAGTGAATACTGGCCATTTTGCATGGGAACACGCTCTCCCCAGCTTACCAGAGTTCCCAGGACTAGCCTCACTGAGCATCAGTTGCCATTTATCCTCAAGCCTGTGCTATTTTTTTCCTGTAGTAAAGATCATTAAGAAGCAAAAAAAAAAAAAAAAAAATGGTGCTGGGAAGATTGGATAGCCACATGCAGAAGAATGAAACTGGATCCCCATCACAATGACAAAGATATGGAATCAACCTAAGTGCCCATCAGCTGATGAGTGGATAAAGAAATGCGGAATGTATATACCATGGAGTACTGTTCAGCCTTAAAAAGAAATGAAACAATGTCTTTTGCAGCAACTTGGATGGAACTGGAGACCACTATCCTAAGTGAGGTATCTCAAGAATGAAGAAAAAAATACCACATCTTCTCACTTATAAGTGGGAGCTAAACAAGGGGTATAGATGGTCATAAAGTGGTACAATGGACATTGAAAACTAAGAAGGGGGAAGGGTGGGAGGAGGGGGAGGGATAAACAATTATGCTATTCTGGTGATGGGCATACTAAAGGCCCCGACCTCAGCATTATACAATTCATCCATGCAACAAAAAAACACTTGTACGCCCTAAGTCCGTTGAAATACAAAAGAAATTATTTTGTCCAGCCCTTCCTATTTAAAGAGTGTACTGTGAAACACTAGGCCCGAGGCCCTCTATGCACAAAACTCTGCGGGCGACAGATGGCAGTGAACACGACTTCTGCATTCTCCTCCTGGGGGCTCACGGTGAATGGTAGTGTGCTGGGCTGCAGGTACCAATCAACCTCGCCCCTCTGCCCCTCTGGGTTCTGAACCTCCCATAAACCAGAGGAGGAATGAAATGCAGTATCCACTTGACTATCCCCAAATGCAGAGTTCCTGGCCTATTTGGGAGGACCTAAGGTCAAGGAAGGCTTTGTTGTTACTTTGCCGGCGAGTCTGGAATCCAGACTTCCGCTTCAGCAATATGCAGACCAGAAACTCTGAAGAACTTCTCCATACAAGATAACTAAGTTCTAAAGCCAAGAAAATTTCATTAGTGGAATCACAAGAAGTAAGGGAAATTTCCGAGGGGCCAGAAAAATCAAGTTGAAGCTAGGGTGGAACAGTAACACACTCGTGAAGGAAGATTAGTGTCACATCAAGCACTAAGACTTGGGCCAATGACACGGTGGGGGGATTGGACCTGATCCTCCACTGTTAAGCCAGGTACCTGGAAAGGGACTAGAACTGTCCCAGGTGGGCAATGTCCTTGGCTCTTGGAAGATAAAAATGCAAATCATCTCTGGAGGAAAGCATCCGTAATCTGTATCCTCCGGATTCTCCCAGATTAGCATTGGCCAAATACAAGCTCACAAATAAGCAACAAGACACAATCAAAAATGACCAGATGGATGTGAAGCCAGAGGAAATCCATGCAGTAAAACTATAATTGTTGAAGTTAAAGCTCAGGGAGTATGTTTAAAAAATAACACATACACTCACAGCTTAGACACAGCTAAAAAAAAAAAAAGAATTTGTAAACTAGAAGATAGAAACCGGATGATAAAATACAACACAAAGGCAAGAAGAAACAAATAAGAAGTTAAGAGACATGAAGGGCAGAATGAAACATTCTAACATATATTCTAATTTGGATCCCGGAAAGAAAACAGAGAGAGAATAAAGATGAGGCTACATTTGAAAAGGCAGAAACTGAGAATTTTCGAGAACTAATAAAGATATGAATCTACAGATACAAGAAGTATAATTTACATCAAACAGACTAAAAAGAAGCCTATTCCTAGATACATTATAAGAAAGCTACAGAACAGCAAAGACAAACAGAAAGGCTTAAAGGTAGCATCAGATGAAGAGGATCAACAACCACCCCTGCACAGATGTAGCAGTTTACACCAGCAACAATTAGACTTTTTGGCTGGGTGTGGTGGCTCTGCTTGTAATCCTAGCACTCTGGGATGCCAAGGCAGGAGGATCGCTCAAGGTTAGGAGTTCAAAACCAGCCTGTGCAAGAGCAAGACGCTGTCTCTACTAAAAATAGAAAGAAAATTAATTGGCCAACTAAAAATATATAGAAAAAATTAGCCGGGCATGGTGGCGCATGCCTGCAGTCCCAGCTACTCGGGAGGCTGAGGCAGGAGGATCATTTGAGCTCAGGAGTTTGAGGTTGCTGTGAGCTAGGCTGATGCACGGCACTCTAGCCTGGGCAACAGATTAAGACTCTGTATAAAAAAAAAAAAAAAAAAAAATTAGACTTTTTAATAGTCGCAGTAGAAGGCATCAAAATTCTCTCTGCATAGTGCAGAGAAAAAAATAACTGCCAAGCTAGAATAGCAGATCTAAAATTATATCTCAAGAACAAGGGCAAAACAAGGGCATTTTCAGACTAACAAAAATGAAAAGCTCTAACCACTAACAGCCCAAGTAAAAGAACTTCTAAAGGATGTAGTGGAAAGAGAATAAAAGATGATCTCAGAGAGGAAGGTCTGAGATTCAAGAAGGAATGGCAGAGGGGAAAGGGGAAGAGGGTAAAACATGTAGATAAATCTAAATAACCATGTGTTCATAAAGTAAAAATAATTGATAAATCTGCTTAATAAAAAAACAAGATTAAAATCTTGGGCAACAGAGTGTGTCAGTTAGAAGAGAAAAATAGGGTCAGAGTATTCCAAGACCTTCATGTCATCAGGCAGGGTGGGCAGGCAACGACACTCAGCATACCAACACTAAAAGTTATGAAGTCTTATGTGCACAGTAAAATTCCCAAGATAATCATTTAAAGAGTAAAAACAGAGGCTGTAACTTCTATGCCCAGGGAGAGAAAAAAGTAATAATAAAAAAAAAAAACCTTAATTTTTTATAGACCAGAAAAGAAAAATTAGATACGTACACAAAGTGGAACCAATGAAACTCAAAAAAATTAAAACAGAAGAAACAAGTCCAAATACGTCAATAGTCACAATAAGTGGAAATGGAATAATCACCCCAATTAAAAGAGATTATCAAATTGGACTGGGAAAATCCAGCTAACTGCTGTTTAAAAAAGAAAAACAGCTAAAACATAAAAACATAGAAACGTTTTTACATAGAAACTGAATAACAGGGCAAAGATACATCAAGTAAATACTAGCAACAAAATAAAGGTGGGGTGGCCATATTAGTACCACACAAAATAATCTTTAAGAAAAAAAATGGGGGTACAGAGAAGATCACTGCAAAATGATAAAACATTGACTTCCCCAGGAAAATATAATTCTAGGAGTATATGCATCTGATCAGATAACTTTGCAATATATTGCAAATATATATTGCAGATACTTCCTCAGACTTCTGCACAGCGGATCCCAGCTGGCCTCCCATCCTAACAAGTGCAGGAAGAAATAACTGTGAGTGTCCGGGTCAGCTTCTAGACACAGTATCCCCAGACCTGGTAAAAATGGGCCAAGAAATGACAACCTCTCCCCATCTTTCTATGTATATGAGTTGTTCTTCTTTGCACGAGGAAAAAGCAATCAGAGCCTAAACTTCCTCCCTATTCTCCCTTGAAAGTGCAGAAGTGTTGGGATAAGTTCGCACTCTATGGGGTGGGGCAGGAACACAGAAAATATCATTGAACTTAACATTTCTCTAATATTTTTTCTTAAGCCCTGGTAAGATCTACGGAATTTTAGCAGACAGGGACCTGATCCAACCTTTTCATTTCAAAGTCGAGGAAACAGAAAACACAGAGAGGTGACGTGGGTTGCCCGAAGTGGCACAAACGATGTATTTGCATGTGCACGTAATCATTAATATTCACACAGTGCCCCAGCAGAGACTGTAAAGACAAATGAATCTAAATGTTAAAATGGCAAATTCTCCCTGAATAAAGAAAAAAAGCCTCTATCAAATGGCCCCACTAAATTAAAAAATGCACTTCGATAGGTCTGCTTTTTCTCCGCAAAGGGCCAGCGCGCAAGGGGGCTGTAGCATGCCTCGCACGGCATTGAAATGTCAGATAGCTGCTGACTCCGGGTGATTCATCATTGAATTGAACGCATTACGTATGGGAAGAGCAAAAATCTAATTCCAGCTCATTTCAATAAAAATCGATCTAAGGGCTCGTTACATAAAGTAATTTTTACTAACACATCTTTGAACGTGTCCTCCAAAGACGGTTAGAATCTCTCCCATGATAGCCGGGGCTGATAAGGAGAAACTTGCATCCTGATAATGCCATGCTAAGTTGCGGATTCCTTGTGTTCAGTAGAACTAAGTTGTTTTTCTTTTTGTAACGTTTGCTTAATGTTGGAAAGGAAGGTCAGAGAGGGCTGGGAAACTGGAGTTAGAGGTTATTTTTCAAAGGGCTCTAGGATCTCAAATCCAGATTCATTGGTCCCCATGACTCTGTGACCTCAACTTCACTTCTCTGACTATATTTCTTCATCTATAAGAATATTTATATTTATTTATATTCCATGTGATAATTTAATAAGAAAACGAATAAAGTTCTTGATATAAGATAGCTTCAAACCTCAGCTTACAAGTTTGTAATATCAAGATGTTAATACCTACCTGGCCAGGTAGCCTTTGACAGGGTGAATAAATAAATGTATGTGGAATGTCAGTTCCAATCCCCATCCCTTTGAGTGGGCTGAGTGAACTCCTCCAAGATCCAGATGTGCCCAGCCTTGTGTCTGACTGGCCTGAGCAGTGGGACTCAAACAGCTGGATCTTTCCTCAAGAACTTTTAACCTCTACTAAGTGCCAAACCTAGATATCCAAGGCTTCAAACAAAAGAAACAGTGTATCTCATTAAACAGGCTTTTCGGGACTCAAAGAACAGATCTCTGGCTAAATTCAGGAATTCTCAACTTTGCTCATTGAGATCATTGAGGGTGGGAATAGAGGACTTTTTTTTTTGAGAAGAAAAGAGGAGTTTTATTAATTTGCTAGCAAATAAGGAGGATGGAGACTCCTGTCTAAAACGTCCTAACAATAAGTGGAAATACAGAGCTTTTAAAGGGTGGGTTCTCAGCTTCAGGCAATTGCTGTTCACTACAGTTGATGATCCTGATCATCCCATCTTGCCCAGGAGTAGGAGACTTTAAAAAAAAAAAAAAATTCCCAGCTGTGCCCAAGTCTAATTACAACAGAATCTCTGGGCATGGGATCCAGACGTCAGTATTTTTAAAAGCTCCCAGGTGCAACAACAACAAAAAAAATCAAATAGCCCAATTTAAAAATGGGCAAAGGACGTGAACAGACATTTCTCCAAAGATGGTATACAAATGGGTCCTGGAACAAGGAAGCCAAGGCAGGATGTGGTGGGCAGTGGGCTGGGAAGGTTCAGACCTCAGAGCCATATTTGAGGCCAATGGGGAGCCCTGGAACATTTTAAGCAGATGAATCATCTAGTACATTGACATTTCTGGAAAATCATTCTCACTACAAAATAAAGAATAAATTGGGTGGCAAGTGACCAGAGAGGCAGGAAGACCAGTTAGGAGTTGGCAGGTGGACCCAAGGTCAAACATTTCCAGGACAGCGGTTCTTAAACCTGCCTTGGAATCCCCTGGAGAGCTTGTTAAAACACAGATTGCTGGGCTCTGCTTGCTTCCAGTGTTTTTGGTTCTGTAGCTACAGAGCCGAATCGAAGAATTCACATTTCTAGCAAGCTCCCAGCTGATGCTGATGCTGCCGGTCTGGGGACCTCACTTTGAAAACCACTGTTCCAGGTGGTAGTGATGCTGGAAAGGGGGTATTTGGAAAGCAGCTTCATAGCTGTAGGCTGGTGTTTCTTGGTCAAGGTTTAATGCTGTCTGCACCTTAAAATCACCCGGAGAGACTGAGTCCCACCATGCTCCCCTTCGTTGGTACAATTGATCTGGGCTAAGGTCCAGGCATGAGCATGTAAAGGCTCCCAAGTGACCCTAGGGAGACATCGGGGTGAAAACCAATCCTTGCTACTCAAAGTGTGGTCCATCGACCAGCAGCATCAGCAGCACCTGTGGTCCACGGACCAGCAGCACCAGCAGCCATGAGGCTGGAGTGCAGCGCTCCACCCCAGACCTACAGAATCAACATCTGCATGCTAACACGATCTTCCAGTGATTCCTTTGCATGTGCAAGTTTGAGAAGCACAGATATAAATAGCATCTGGCCTGAAACGGGATCCCAGAAGCAGCTGGAAGCATGGGGGAGGAGGAGTCCAGCCCCTAGGACAAGAACCCAGAAACGGACCCTGGGGAAAAGAGAGATTCATTCGTTTATTCCAATGGGCTATATTGATCTTCGCTGTGCACTGGGCATTGTGCCAAGGGCTATGGAAACGTGAAGCAGGCATCCGGCCTCGAGGCCAATAAGACATGACAATAATAAAATGAGAGGCCTGGAGCTCTTCTGTGGGAGCTCTGGAGGAGCTTCCGAATGGTAGCCAGGTCAGCAACTCCAGCCTGAGCTCCCCGAGAGCAAGGACATCCTCCCAGCACACAACATGGCAGGCACCTGCCAGATTTTCCATAAATGTTTGCTGAAAGTATGCCAAGTTCAGTGGCATTGGAGCTCAACCTTCCAGGTGGGAAGGATTACTCTGGGCAGAAATGGGCCAGGACTTTGCAAACAGAAGAACCACGAGAGCCAAGCCAGGCCATGGAAGAGGCCAAGGTGTGTGTGAAGGACCAACAGCCCGCAGTGCCATTTGGCTGGATCTAGACCACAGGGAGGCATACTTTTTCTGTAAAGGGCCAGTGGATAAATATTTCAGGCTTTGCGGGCCATGCAGTCTCTGTAGAAGCAACTCGACTCTGCCTTTATGGGGTGAAAGCAGACAGACAATCAGCAGCAAGTTGGCGTGGCTACGTTCCCATGGAACTTCACCTACAAGAACAGGCTATGAACCAGACTTGGCCAATCTAGAGTGAGAGAGAAACAAGGCTGGAGATTCAGCTGCAGAGGTAGATTGGAGGCTGTTAGAAGGTCATGGAAGGCCTGGACAGACCTTGCATCAACAATGGGGAGCCGGATTTTGGACGGCAAAAGTGGAACGATCAGAGGTCAGTTTGGAGGAATCGATTTGGCAGGCAGTGTGAGACAACATCAAGAGTTGGGGAGAGGAGAGGTGGGGGCAGGGGACAAATTAGGAGATGGGATGGTGGCTCCCAAAGGTCTGGACAGCCAAAAGCCAGTGCAATGGCTCCTGGAGAGAAAGCCTGGGATGTACGAGATGTTTTGGTGGCCGATGGTGGGGATGGCAAAGGAGGAATCAGGGACAGACTGTTTGCTGGTCACCAGGGTGATGGGGAGGAGGCCCACGCCAGAGACAGGGAGGCTGACAGGTTCTCCGGGGGTGAGGATCTGGGTCTGAGAGCTCAGGAAAGCACATCAAGCGTGGAGCACAGCCACCCCTGCTGCTGCATGTGGCCATCCTCCTGAGCGCGGAGGCAGCTGGAGAAGCCATTTGAGGAAAGGTTAAAATGCAGGGCCAGCTGGCAGCTGGCAGCTGTTGTTCCCAAAGATGTGACTCTGAGAGATGGAGCTCGCCCCAGGCCGAGGTGAATGCTGGCTCTCCAGGGCCAGAAGGAGCTCGGAGCAGCACTCCTCGAAACTCAAGGTGCCTGGAGCATTCACTCTCTGGTCCTGGAGATGCCGTTAAGGAAGATTCTGCTTCAGTGGGCTGGACCCAATCTTGCATTTTGAACAAGTGCCTGGTGATGCCAATGCTGACGGCCCTGGACCATGCTTTGAGGATCGAGGCCAGGAGATCATCCCGCCACCTTCTGTTGTCACCAGACAGGGACAGTGAGGAGCACTGTTACTATATGCTGAGCGGCTAATATACACCAGACCCTGGCGATACTGGGAAAAAAGCAAACACAACTCACATTTGAGTCCTTGTTACATGCCAGGCACTGCCCTAAGAAATTCCCATCTGTGACTCAGCTGTTCCTCACTATGTCCCATTCGGTAGGGTCCACGGGTGCCTCCGGTCTCCATGTGATTTAGTGACCTGAGCACAAGGCAGCCACACTCCAAAGCCAACACTTCATCCCTGCACCCAGCGAGGGAAGCAAGGGGCCACTCATGGCAAGACCGTGAGTCCCAAATTGGTACCTTGCCCCCTGACCTAGGCCACTTCTCCTGGAAAATTCAAAACTAAGGCAAGTTCTTCAACAACAGTGGACGCAAGACATCATGCACCTCCTAAGTGAAGTGGACTGTCTCTGCTAGCAGCACGGTCACCCACAGGGCCAGGTGGCTGGGATTCCACACTCGGAGAATTCTTTAGCTTCCGAGACACTAAGATGCCCTTAGAAGAGGCTTCCGTGGAGCACCTGTAATGCAAATAAGGGCCCCAATTAAAAAGGACATAGTTTAGTGGAGAGTTTTGTAGTGGGTCGTATTTCATGGGCACGGTTTCAGAAGCGCCTTCCTTCCCCGCCGCCGGGGTCCGGGAGCGCAGGGCTCGCCGCGGTGCGATGCTCCCACCTAGTGGTGACGCGGGAAGCGCCGCTGCGGAAGTCGAGGCGTCCAAACCCCCGAAACATGGGAGGCTGCATCCTGTTAACACCAGTCTGGGCGGTGGCTGTTTTTAGCTGGGTTTCTCCTTCTGTGCCACTTTCATCATGGAAACTGGCTCTCCAGACCCAAAAAAAGCTGCGACGTGCTCTGCAAAAGCTGTTTGAGGGCCAATTTTAGCTGTATTTCTTGGAATGTGGGCTCCCAGGAGGAAGGAGGGATGCGCAGTTCCCAGGAAGTTGGGCATCTTCTTCCTGGAAATTGCCCTGGCTGTGAGATCGTAGACCCCTGTAGGTTCCAGCGTCTGCACTGCACCCTGCACGGGAACATGAACTTCTCGATTTTTTCTTTTTTTTTTTTTGGCAGAGTCTCACTCTGTCACCCTGGATAGAGTGCAGTGGTATCGTCGTAGCTCACTGCAGCCTCAGACTCCTGGGTTCAAGGGATCCTCCTGCCTCAGCCTCCGAGTAGCTGGGACTACAGGTGCATGCCATGACTCTGGCTAATTTTTCTATTTTTAGTAGAGACAGGGTTTTGCTTTTGCTCAAGCTGGTCTCAAACTCCTGAGCTCAAGCAATCTTCCCGCCTCGGCCTCCCAGAGTGCTGGGATTACAGGCGTGAGCCACCACACCTGGTTAAGGAATCTTTTTGATGAGGGTAAGTTTTAAATTTTGATAAAATCTAGTTAATAAAAAAATTTTAAAAAATGAATTGTGCTACCTTTCAGCTGGTATTGCCTGTGATATCTTTTCCAATTCTTTTACTTTCACCTTTTCCTCTGGCCAACTTTTGGAAATTAGAGATGGCAGCTACTGTGTCCTGGGAGCGTTACCAAGTACAACCAAAAGGTTTCTTTATGTGGATCATTTCATTAATGCTTCCAAATAACCCCACAAAGAAGCTTAGAATGATGCCCATTTTACAGGTAAGGAAATCAAGACTTGGAAACGTTAAGTGACTTGGTCTAAGGTTGTATGAGAATCCAAAAAGAAATCTTATGTCTTTTGACTCAGTGGTTCCATTCCCTGGCCCGGGGGCCATCCAAACCCCCAGATTCTTCTTCAGATTCAAGAAGGTGGATGGAGATAGGCTCATTGGAAGACTATCCAACCCTGCTACCCCAACACAGGAAAGCCTGCTGGCTCTGGGGACTGTATCTTGTTGGATCACCATTGTGCCTGGCACAGGGCTGAGTCCCTGGTAGGTGATCAGCAAACTGCACTGAATGAAGAGATGACCACCTACTATGTGCCTGACCCTTGTGCTAGGCACTGGGAGTGCACAAGGAGCAAGACATAAAGGTCACAGCCGAGTGGCAGAGATTGGTCAGTAGCCCAGTAGAACCCCATGCGTTCAGGCCTGCGATGGGTGAGGCTGGGGGTGGGGAGGGCTGCCAGGGGATCACAGATGGACCCTAACCCAGCTTGTAGTGGGGGGTGCCAGAGAAGCCTTCCCAGAAGATCTGACTCACGTGGCGCCCACAAAGCTCAGTTCATCAGGTACGCAAAGGGGAGAAAAGATTCTGACAGCTGTGCTGGACATGTGACAAGCCCAATGCCCTAATGTCAACCCAACCTAAAAGACAGAGGCCTCACCAGACTGAGCACTCTTCAAAACCCCAGAAACCTCTCAAATCTCCTCCCTTTTCTTCGCTTTTCCAGTGCAACCCAGTCACTACTCATCTAATAACACGAAAGGAACATCAGCCTGTGTTCTTGTCCTCCCAGGTCCAATTTCATGCCTTCAGATGTTGGCCAGGTCATTGGAAGACCATCCATCCCTGCTACCCCCACGCCAAGCCTCAAAAATGCTAAATTAAATATAGGTAAAATGACAGATTCATTTTTCCTGTGTTTTTTACCTTGCTCACAGATGGCCTGTCACCTGGCTGGGACCTGCAGGTACAGCTGTTTAATTAAGTTATTGAGATCCAGTGGTTCTTAACTGGGGCAATGTGTCCTCCAGGGAATATTTGGCAATGTCTGGATACATTTTTGGTTGTTACAATGGAGGTGGGGGTGCTGGCATTTAGTGGGTAGAGGCCAGGGATGGCACTAAACATCTTCCAGTGCACAGGACTGCACCCCCATAGCAGAGAACTGTCTGGTCCAAAGCATCACTAGTGCCAAGGTTGAAAAACCTGTTGTAATTTAATTAGCTGCCTGTGAAGGGCGCGATGAAGCAGCCATGAGGCCACTGTTGAGCCATTCTCTCCTGGGCAGAGATTGAGAGAAAGGGCGTGGGTGTCTGTTTCTATCTGACTTTATTTTTACTTTATTGCCTTCCTCTTCTGAGTGATTTTCAACATTTTATACCATCACTGACCACCAGCATTGCCGCCATCCCTGAGAAAGGGCAGGCAGTGTCTCAGCCTTTCCGTTCTCCATTCAGTCCGCCTGCATTGATTGAGCACCTAATGCGTGCCAGGCGCTATGCAGGACACTGGGCACAAAGTGGCAACTGAGGCACAGCCTCTGCTCCCAGAAGCATTCCATCCACTGGAGAGGCAAGGTTTGGCGCCTGTGTGGCGGGAGATGGGTGGAAACAGGACGCCAAGGGGCACAACTCCAGGGGCCACTTCTCGCCTTGTGGTCTATGGGAATGATCCCCCCAAGGGTGGCTCCAGAGACGCAGGTGGATGCTGTCGCCCTAGAGGTGACCAGCACCACAGCCGTGAAGCGCTAGAACACAGCAAAGGGCAGATCGGTGGGGACTGGTGCCTCGGCTGTGCCTTAATGGCCATGGGGGAGGGCCAGGAACAAACAGAGAATGGCATGGGTGGACAGCGGCATCAAGGGACATGTCCAACAGAGAGGTAGATGCCAACCAGAGTGTCAGATGGGAAACCGCCACGGCAGGTGTCACGATACCACGTCAGCAAACGCATCCTTCGATCAGGACCCACTACGTGCCGGGGGCCTTGCATGCACTAGCCTGCTTTGCCCTCACCTCCACCCTGGGAAACAGACATTACTCTTATGCAAACTGCGGATGAGGAAGGTGAGGCTCCGTCATTAAGTATTTTACTCTAAGCTGCCCGGCTGGGAGGCGGCAAAGCAGGAATTGAAGTGTGAACGTTCACTGCACCCCTCCCGCTGTCCGTCCCGCAGCACGCAGGCCGAACGGCCCTGGCCGGAGGCAAACCTCGGACGGCAAAGTCAACCACAAGGCGTTACCAGGACGGGCCAGAATCACGAAGCCAGGACGCTGGAATGAGTCCTCCTACGTTCCCTCAGCAAGTCCTTACACACCCCTGCTCTGTGCCCAGGTGGTCGATACGTCTTCGGGCTTCATGCTGAATCCTTCCCACACCAGCAGCAGTGGCCCTTGATGATCAGTGTTTTCAGGAGCCCAGGACATTTTCCTTTCTTGCCCTTCTTCCAGTAACTTCTAGTAATTTCTATTTAATACTCCCAGCCATTGGGATGGACATATGACCTGGCCAGACCTGGCCAATCAGGTTCAGTGAGTGCTCCAGGGGTGGGCATAAGACCCAAGCAGAGCCAATCAGAGACGATCTCCTGAAGTCAGCAGTGTTAGGTGGGAGTTCTCACTGATGCACAATCCCTGACACTCTGTCTTTTATACATGATATCCTCCAGGGACAGGGGACTGGTGGGGGACTCGCTGAGCTTACCCTTCTACTTTGAGGCACTTTGCCAGAAATCTCTTCCTTAGAAAGAGCCAAAGTTTGCCTTATGTTTTGTCCCACCCTTAAATCCCAGTTCTGCACTCTAGAGCTCCCCAGTCTGATCTGTGGCACTTCCTCGTGACATCTGTTAAATATGCACTTGCAACCTGCATGCCTTCCGCCAGACGTATCTCTCTCTCACACACACACACACACGCACACACACACACACACCCCAAGCCTCCTCTTTGCTTGGACGAGCACCTGAGTTCATTCTGCTGTTCTGAATTTGACATGGTATATTGGTGCATCTGGGTTCAGGAAAGGCTGGATCTAGGGGAACACAGGAAATGAATCATCAGGACACTCTCTCTCCCTTTCTTTGTTCTGTCTTTGATCTTGGCTGCGTTCACAAGCAAGCTCTTCCCACACAGAAAATGTGGCCCTGACAGCTCAAGGCTCACACATCATCTTCACAGCTAATTATACCAATTAACAGAAAGTGGCTCTTCCCTGATGGGAAAGGTTCCAACTGACACAGGGTGGGTAACAAGCTTATTGCTGAACCAATCACTGTGGCCAAAGGAATTGGGAACTCCAGTGGCCAGACAAGGCGATGTGCCCCCCTCTTAGTAGGGGAAAGGGAAGGAAGGCCACAGTGGATGTTCCCAGCAGGCTGGGAGAAGAACTGGAAGAGGGAGAGAGAAGGCCAGCTGGGAAAGAGAAAGCTCTAGCAAATAGCACCTGATACATTAATACATAGTCTGCAGAATTTTCACCTTCTGGGTCCTGGAACCTTGGTGTGGTTCCAGCTCCTCAGCATCACTCTTCAGGGTGGTACCTGGGTCCGAACCCAGGCCAGGAGACATGGTTTCATCGTCACCTTCTTCCTAGTCTATTGACCCAACTCAGACTCACACTTTTCCCTTTGGAAGTCACATCTCACTCCTGCTCCCACTAGGGTTACAATCAACATGCTTGCTTACGTGTGCACGCACACACACACGACATACAGCACATATGCAAACGCAGACACACACAGACACACACACAGGTACATATATTTACAAACATACACAAACACACGTACACACATACACATACACGGAATGAAGACCTCACACATCCATGCCCTTTTTGGTCCATTCTCACTGCAAATAAGACCCTCAAGTTAAAAAAAACCAAACCACGTGCTCCCTGCACACCTCCTCGTATCCTCAGCACTAGCATTGGCTTCTTCCATTGCCATGGAAACCACACCACCCGAGCACTTGCCATTCAAAACTTTTGTGACATTCATGAATGTCAAAATGACATTGATATTTTCCAGATAGGTGACCCTAATTTTTAATGCAGTTCAAAAAACTCCTTGCAGATAGAACACAGGATGACTTTGCTGGCTGCTGGGTGAGTCACCAAGGAAGGAAGGCAGCGTTGTCAGCCCCTGTGCCTTTGGGTTCCTGTTTTTCAATGCCAGTCCTGCCCATGAAAGACAAATATATGACCCAAAGGGAACAAGCATGTTGTGGTCTGTGTAATGAGTTCCTCACTTTACATTCTTAACAAACATCTGTAAAAACATACAATGGAGTTCTCCTTTCTTTTATGTTCCTGATCAGATCTAGTATTTTATGTTATAAAACAGGCCACAGGAATAAAATCTTCATTGATAACATGGTGCTTTTAGGAAGAGGGGGGCTCTGAGGCTCAGAGAAGTTAAGTAATCAGCCTAAAGTCACACAGCAGAGCCAAGATTTGAACCCAAGTCTGACCCCAAGGACTGGGACTCCTACTGAAAATGCTCCCACTCCATAACTCCCCTGCCTATGGTGGGGTCATTGGTGTTTTGAATCTAATGCAGGATCTTTAACTCTCTCTTCATGTCCTGGAGATGCCCCCACCACAAATTCCATTTGTGGTTGACTTGGCAGGTTAAGATAGCTGGCACCCAAGAAATGACATGATGGCTCCAAGGGAAAAGAGCAGTGAAATTCTGTTCCCTCTCTCTCTCTCTGTAACTCGTTCACCACATGCACACACACAAACACGCACACACTCTCTCTTCCACTGCCCGCATCCCGCCAGCCATTCTCAGGCAAGGCATGGCGCGTTGCAAGCCACTGTGAGGTGTATCAGCAAGTAATCTGCTGCTAATAATAAAGGGCCAAATGTTGCAAATATGCGTACGAGTAGATTCAAGGTTATTGCATGAAACACCACTTTCACTCACTGCATTCCTATTAGGTTCCTCCGGCGGGAGAGGAAAAGAAGGAATTCGCAGCTACAGCAGGCGTGGGGGTGTGTCCACACGTGTCGCAGGAGAAAGCCTGTGACCACTTCTCTGCACCCGGAGCCCTATGAGATACGCACGGAAATGTCACGCTTTCTTCTGTGTAACACACACGGGCGCAACGCACCGTGCCTTGCCGGGAGGGAGGAGAACCTGGGGGAGGAAAGGAAGTACAAATGGCCAGGAATGCTCCAGAAACATCCAAGAATGCAAATTAGCAGGAGGAGGTAGCCTTATTCACTCATCCACTTGGCAAAACAGGTTAGGTCTGATGCTAACAGGGATTGGCCAGTGTGCAGAGGGGCAGGGAGGGGCTCACACACACGTGGTTGAGAGGAGGGCAACCGATATGACCATCTGGGGGACTTTGCGGAAGCTGGGTGCCATCTCCTTGCTGACCCCAATTCCTTCTACTCCCCACCCTGCTCCCTAATGGGATGTGTCTTTTCCCGGGGTTAAGCACACAGGTCCTGCAGAAAGGCTTCCTGGATTAGAAATTTCTGCTTCATCCCTTCCTAGATGTGTGAACTTGGCAATTTCTAGAATCTTTCTGTGCCTCCGTTTCCTCGTCTGTAAAATAGAGGTGACACTAATAACACAACCCCACAAGGACCGCGTGAGGATTAATTAGGATAAGGCATGTACAGAGCTTAGCACTATGTTGGGACTAAATTGGCACTAAATACAAGGTAGCCATCATCATCGTGACTGTATTATTAATGTTACTGTTATTTCAGATGTGCCAACGGGGTTTCTTTTCTTCTGCATGATATATGCCAGCGTGCCAGGATTTAGTATTTCTGTACATGACACTTTTATTCTTCTAGAGATAGAGAAATGGGACATTTTCACTCTGTTATTTATACCAATAAGGCAAGTGTCACTGTTGGTTGCACACACAGCAATCAGGCACTTTACAATGTTATTTTTAAGCAAGGGTTTCTGGATGTTATGTGTGTCGTCAAGAGATGTGTATATTTACCCCTCACAGTCCCTACAGATCTGGCATGTTTGGGTT
This sequence comes from Lepilemur ruficaudatus, assembly GCA_963574885.1. NCBI lineage: Eukaryota > Metazoa > Chordata > Mammalia > Primates > Lepilemuridae > Lepilemur > Lepilemur ruficaudatus. The sequence continues at coordinate 4,979 of CAUYRT010077669.1, read as the reverse complement.
GGTTAAATATACTTGGCTCGTGTCGTCGGCATATGCAGTGACACAATCTCAGACGACATTAGAAAAGACTCGAGATGCAGCTAGAGTGACCCACTGCCCCAGTTTGCCCGGGACAGAGGGGTTTCCCTGGATGCAGGACTTTCAGGTTTAAAACTGAGAAAGTCCCAGGCAAACCAGGACAAGCTGGTCACCCCTAGACGCAATCCAGGGCAGTGCTCCCGAACACCCCTCATTCACACCCCACATGCCTAACCACTTAGAGCACAGAGTCTGGAGTCAGGAATCCGGGTTCAAATCCCGACCCCACCAGTCATGGTCATGGAACCCGGACAAGGTGTTGAAGTCCCTGAGCCTCTGTGCTCCATTGCAAAACGGAGCTACTAATAGAACCACCCACAACAGTTGTGAGGATTTAATGAGTTAATAAATAGAAAGCACTTACAATCATGGCTGGCCCAGAGCAAGCACTCAATAAACCTTTGCAATTATTGTTATTATATCTGCCGTCACCCCTGGTATCTATTTAAATATTTCTTAGATCTACACAATATTAAAAGGCTTAAATGCACCTACTGTAAAGTGAAATTATACATCGCTACCCTAATTGGAAAGCTGGTCCTATTAGTCATAAAGAGAAGGTAACTGTGAACATAAATGCGTAACTATTTACCAAGGAGAAGCAGCTTGCGCCACACTAATGGGAGGCCGACACCCTTTGGAAACACTGATTTCTAGGCCAGTTGCTCTGTACAAGCGGAAACAGGCTGAGAAACAGGGACAAGGCAAGGCAAAGTTGGGGCTCGGGAGCCTGGTCTATGGACTCCAATCTGGGTCTACACACATCACACCCCAGGGCCATTTAAAAAGGACAAGTAGGAGACAGTAATTTTCCATGGGTCGGCCCTGCTCAAAGCAGGTATCTAAAATGCCTCTACTCTGCCCTCACCTACTTTGGTCCTCGGCAAGCCAGTTTGGGTTAGTGCAACTCCCTCCACTGGCTCCACCCTTCGAACAAGCTCCTTTACCTTTCTGAGCCTCAGTGAACCCTTCTGCAAAATGGGCATAATAATGCCTGCCTCACAGGGCAGCTGAGAGGATCAGATGGGATAAAGCTAACATATCTCCCGGTAAACACATCCTGTGGCTTTGAACGCATTCAAGAAACGTTCCAGTTCACCATCTGGTCTTTTCAAATATAAGACTACGAATTATTTTGCAGAAGCTTTTTATCACTTGGATGGAAACTGTTTCATTCTCCCAGCCCCAATTGTCTGGCTGAACTAGGAAGGATATATAAATCAGAAAGCTCTTTAGAAGGCCAAAAAGGAAGAGATGTTAATTTTACCACTTTTAGGTAATTGTTCTTTTCTTTCTTTTTTTTTTTTTTTTTTTTTTTTTAGTACTTGAAAACCTGGGCTCCCACTTAAAAATGCTTCAAACAGCGAGCTTGAATCGCGTATGAACTGCAAGTGACAGGCTCATAATACAATTAGAGCAACTGCTTATTATCTTCCATTATTGAATAATATGTTCATTAATAGCTCTTCACTTACCATAACATTCCCCTGCTAAAAATAAACATAAACACCGAGACCGAGGGTGGCTGAGAGCTGAACTTGACCACAGAGTGGCCAGCAGCAGTGCTGGGTGGGACCTGGAAGCCAGCGTGCCATGGGCATCTCCAAATTCAGTCTGGGGCCACCCTTTGTTCTGCTGCTGCAGGAGCCCTCGCCTGCCAGGCCACGGGAAATAAAAGGCCCTGCATGTGTTTTATCTGGTGTCATCCTCACCATATCCCTGCAAACCAGGTGTTATTATCATGTCTTCCCTTTTACGGATGAAGAGAACGAGGGTCAGAGAGGTTCCTTGACTTTCTCAAGGCACACTGCATTACACTAAGCCCAGAGTTTTCAAAGAAAGGTTTTTATTCACTTCCCTTTGATATGTGGTTCTGATGGTCCAAACAATCCTTTCTAAGCTTTGTAAATGTGTGTGTCTCTGTACGTGTGTCCTTTTTTACAAAATAGGTAATCATCTGTATCTGCCTCCTCCTCCTCCTCCTTCCTCCTCCTCTCCTTCCTCTTCTTTCTTCTTCTCTCCCTCCATTCTGGGCCCCAAGACAAGAAAGGGGGTGTCTCTGTAGGATTATGGGAGACCGTTTATGTCCGTGTGCTCAGAGTGACTACACAGGAGGGCTGTGCTGTCTCCCTTCTGGGGCTGAAATCGGCTTCGTGGAAGAACTGAGAAGTCATATAAATAGCTCTGGTACATGCCAACAACCACCTTCAAGCCCTGATGTTACATTCTCCCCCCTGAGATGACTGAGGAATTCGGGTAACAAAAGGCCTCAGTGTTCAGGCTCTCCTGTCCCACAGCAGGGAGGATGCTCTGCCTAGACATTGCTTTCATCCTTCTCCCAAGCTCTCCCTGGCTCACCCTGGTTTATCATTCCCATTTTACAAAGGAAAAACTCACAGATCAAGGCAAGTTCTGTGCCTTTAACAGAGGAAGAAACTGAGGTCCACAGAGACTATGTCAGCAACTGTGATGGTTAATCTTAGGTGTCCGCTTGGCCGGCTGTGGTGCTCAGTCACTTTGGTCAAACACTAGCCTAGATGCTGCTGGGGAGGTATTTTGTGGATGTGATTCACATCTACAATCAGCTGACTGTAAGTAAAGGAGATTACCCTCCATACGCGGGTAGGATTCATCGAATCATTTGAAGGCCTTAAGAGCAAAAACTGAAGTTTCCAGAAGAAAAAGAAATTCTGCCCCAACCTGCAGCATAGCAACCGCGCCTGCACTTGCAGCCTGCCCGTCCCGCCCCGTGGATTTCAGCCTCACGACTGCAGCCTCAACACTTACCTGAACTCCCATCAGCCTCCCCTGCAGAGTTCCAACTTCCCAACCCCCACAATTGTATGAGCCAATTCCTTAAAATACTCTCTCTCTATCTCTATCTCTCTCTCTCTCTCTCTCTCTCTCTTTCTCTCTCTTTCTCTCTCTCTCTTTCTCTCTCTTTCTCTCTCTCTCTTTCTCTCTCTCTCTCTTTCTGTCTCTCTTTCTTTCTCTCTCTCTCTTTCTCTCTCTCTCTCTCTCTCTCTCTCTCTCTAGGTTCTCTTTCTCTGGGGAACCCTGACTAATACAAAGAGTAAAGGCAGACAGAGCCCCAGCGGGTGGAGAGGACCAGGGGACTCATGAACAAAGCACCTGCTATGCACCAGGAGCTTTCGCATGTGCTGTCCCATTAAATCCTCAGCCGCCACTCATAAGGGCAGTTTTTGCCATTTTCCCAGGATTCAGAGATCTTCAGTGACTTACCCAGGGTCACCCAGCTGAAAATTAAACCCATACTGTCTCCAACATCCCTACTTTTCCCATCACTGCCAGCAGGAAGATGGCACCAGAGAGTTGGGGGAATTCATTTCTTTCGAGAATCCCCAGGGGAATTCTCCCTCAAGTGCTACTAGTGAAAAGTCATCGAGTCATCAGAAACCAAGATGTACCTTTTTTTAGTTGCAAAGGATGGAAAACCCAACTCAAACTCCCACAGGCAACAAAGGGCACATCTTGATTTGCACGTGGGGAGAGTCCAGCAGTAGATCCTTGCACACAGAGGGTCTAGCGCCGAGAACAGAGGCGCTAACAGCATCACGAGCGTTTGGTCTCTGTCCCCACCTCTTCTCTGGGTAGCAACCTTCTCAGGCTCCCCCTCGTAGCCCTGGAAGCCTCCAGCTTTCCTCGCCTGAACTGCTAACGGTTTCTATGCAAAGAGAAGTCCTCCTCTGTAGTTCTAAGGCTTGGGATTAGAACCACAGGCCTGGCTGGGCTCTCTCCTCTCTTGCCTGAACTAATTGAGATGCAACCCAGCCTGCGTTCGAACCCTGCTTCCCTGCTGGCGACCGTGGACAGCAACCCGAACCCCTCTGTGCCGCCATCCTCCCTTCTGTAACACAGAGGTAATAATCAGACTTCCCCAGAAGGGTCGTGATGAGGATTAAATGGATGAATGTGTGTTCATAAAATGTTTGCAGGGATGACTAGCACATGGCACACGGTACATGGAGGCGACTGTTCACTGAGTTACTGGAACTGGGGACTGACAGGCCTGGCGTGTACGTCCTCCCCTGAACCCTGGATCTGCCCCACCTGAGCCACAAGGATTAAAAGAGGCAGAGCATAATCCTCCAAAAGGAAACAGATGTGCTGTTAGCAAAAGAAAGGAGAACAGGGAGAAGAAAGGCCCACGCAGCCGCTGTCTGACAGAGCGGCCTCGATGAAATGCCACAATGCCCCTGATTATTTTCTCTCCCATTAGGTACAAACCTGAGGTTGCAACTGCCTTAAATTGGGAAGATAAAAAATATCTTAATTATGTACAAGAATAAAATGGAGCAGGTCATCTTGTCCTGCTGCAACAGCTTTCTTTGTGTTTGTACCCACCAGAAAGGAAACCAGGAAAATCAAACGCGTTCGCTCATTCATTCGCTCAATAAAAATTTAATGAGCCCTAGAGATGGATTTTCCCTAAAGCTCCATGGGCCCTAGCTCTATCTAATTTGATATCTGTAATTTTGTATTCTTTTACTTAAGGAAGGCGCCCCGAATTAGAGGAGCCTCGGGCTCCACAGAACCTAGGTTTGCCCCCGCAAGTGCCTATTACTCGCAGGACACAGAGGTGCTAAAGTTCCCGAGATGAACGAGAGACGGTGCTGATGTGCAGAGCTCCAGTTACGCACAGTGAATAAGTCCTAGAGTACAGTGCAGTGCCTGTAGCTAACGATACGGCATTGTGTATTTTAAAACTTGCCAAGACCGGGCACGGTGGCTCACGCCTGTAATCCTAGCACTCTGGGAGGCCGAGGCAGGAGGATCGCTCAAGGTCAGGAGTTCAAAACCAGCCTGAGCAAGAGCGAGACCCTGTCTCTACTAAAAATAGAAAGAAATTAATTGGCCAACTAAAAATATATAGAAAAAAT
>CAUYRT010077666.1:0-42344 GCA_963574885.1 Lepilemur ruficaudatus | reverse complement strand
GGGAGGCCGAGGGGGGAGGATCGCTCAAGGTCAGGAGTTCGAAACCAGCCTGAGCAAGAGCAAGACCCCGTCTCTACTAAAAATAGAAAGAAATTAATTGTCCAACTAAAAATATTTAGAAAAAATTAGCCAGGCATGGTGGCGCATCCCTGTAGTCCCAGCTACTTAGGAGGGTGAGGCCGAAGGTTTGCTTGACCCCAGGAGTTTGTGGTTACTGTGAGCTAGGCTGATGGCACACTAGCCCAGGAAACATCGTTAGACAATGTCTCAAAAAAAAAAAAAAAAAAAAAAAAAGGCCATTCTGAACAAATCGAAAAACATCCCATGCACATGGATTGGAAGGATCAACATTGCTAAAATGTTCACACTACCCAAAGTGATTTACAGATTCAATGCAACTCCCATCAAAATACCAGTGTCATTTTTCATAGATCAAGAAAAAATAATCCTAAATTTCATATGGAACTAAAAAAGAGTATGAATAACCAAAAAGAACAAAGTGAGAGGTATCACATTACCTGATTTCAAATAATACTACAGGGCTATAGTGACTAAAACAGCATTGTACTGGTATAAAAGTAGAGACATAAACCAATGGAACAGAATAAAAAACCCAGAAATAAAACCACATAGCTATGACCAACTGATTTTTGACGAAGCAGAAAAACACATATGCTGGGGAAAGGATGTTCTATTCAATAAATGGTGCCAGGAAAATTGGACAGCCACATGCAAGAGAATGAAACAGGATCTCTATCTCTCACCATATACAAAAATTAACTCCAGATGGATTAAAACCTAAACGTAAGACCTGAAACCATACAAATTCTGGAAGAAATTGTAAGAAAAACTCTGCCAGACATTGGCCTAGGCAAAGAATCTATGATTAACACCCCAAATAATAAATAAATGGGACTTAATTAAATAGAAGTTTCTGCACAGCAAAGGAAATAATCAACAGAGTAAATAGACAACCTCCACACAGAATAGGAGAATATATTCGCAAACTATACATCCAACAAAGGGCTGATATTCAGAATCTACAAAGAACTCAAACAAATCATCAAGAAAAAACAAACACCTCCATTAAAAAAGTAGGCAAAAGACATGAACAGAGTTTTCTCAAAAGAAGATAGACAAATGGCCAACAGACATATGAAAATATGCTCAACATCACTAATCATCAGGGAAGTGCAAATTCAAAACACAGGGAGATACCACCCTTACCCCTGTCAGAATGGCCCTTATTAAAAAATTAAAAGTTTTTTTTTAAAAGGAGGTGCGGAGGGGAAATTGTGAGCAAAAACAGCAGATTAAAACAGGTTAGGAAACTGAAAACAGGCTGAGCTACACTTCAAAATATTTCTGCTCTATCACAGGACAAAAAAGCAGCAGCACCAGCTGCATATTAGTTAAAAGAAAGCAATGTTGCATTTCCATTCATGTCGTCACAGATTCATTTAATATTTATGTAACTTTTTATAAAGAATTTTAACAACATGTACCATGCACTTACTTCAATGGCTACAGCACTGAAATTAAGAGAACCTAGTATTTTATAGTAGGAAAATGAAGGGGCTACCTTCTTATAAGAAAATTTAAGATAAAGATGATATCAATTCCATGCCTTAATTAATTTCAGAATAAAGGTACAAAGCTACTTCTCTCTCTCTCTATATATATATATATATATAATATAGTGTATGTGTGTATATATACACTCCATATATATGCTCATATATATAGTATGTGTATATAGATACAGATAATACTTACTCTGTTTGTGCTGCTGTAACAGAATACCATAGACTTTGTAATTTTAAAAGAACAAAAATTGATTTTCTCACAGTTCTGGAAGCTGGAAAGTCCACGAGCAAGGCATTGGCATCTAGTGTCTAGCAAGAGCCTTCCTGCTACATCCTCGCACGGTGGGAAGCAGGAACAAAAGGAGATAAACCCCCTGTCCTCACACAGCAGATGCGCAGAAGAGGGTGCGCCCACTCCCTTTTCTTAATGGCATTAATCCCTTCCCTACACCCCTCCCAGAAGGCCCCATCTCCCAACACTGCCACATTGGGGATCCAGTTTCCAACACATGAATTTTGGGAGACATATTCAGAACGAGCATACATATTTATAGTTATGGTGCTATAAGATAATTCCAAACTCTATAAGTTTATTTAAATACTGAGTGAAGAAGTATTATCAAGGCAAAGGAGTGAAGATATCAGCATCATTACTAGATTCAGCATTTTGAAGACAAGGGTATGTGCTCATTTCTGAAGCCCCAGCACCAAGCAAAGCGCCTGGCACACAGTAGATGCTCAAGAACACCCGCATCAAAGAACAAATCAGTGACTGAACAGCACAGCCTGGTTCGACAGGGGCTGTGTCAGGAGCCAGGTTTCCAGCCACACCTCAGCTCTAGCCCAGGGGTACGTTCACCGCTGTGTGAACACATCAGGCACTTTCATAATTTTCAGGTCTTTGTGTTCATGGTTTTCCTTGTCTTGAATACCCTTCAGAATAGCACAGTGATTAAGAATATGGACTTTGGAATCAGACAGACCTAGTTGAAATCCCAGCTTTGTCACTCATTAGCCATGTGACTTTGAGATATTTGAGAAATGTATTTAACATTTCTGAGCCTGTCAACTGTGGACTGTAGCCATAAGAGTTCAACGAGATAACAAATACAGAGAGCTTCATGGTGCCCAGCACAAACTAAATATTCAACAAATGTAGTTTGCTGTCACTACTTACCTTTCAAAGCCTACAGAAAACATTTTACCTCCCTCCCCACTTTCCCTACATCTCTCCCTTTTTCCCATTAATCATCCTCACCTGCAAACCATGGTAATTGAGTCCTTCTGCTCATAATAGTTATGTACTTCTCATTCAACAGTTTATAAATTTTAGGCATACAGAAAACATAATTTACCCATCCCTATTATCTTCAAAATTTAGCCTAGGATCCTAACAAAGCAGTCATGAAAGGAACTAAAAAAGCCATTCATTGTGCTGGGTTTTGTACCATTAAAATAGTTATCCATGAAACTAAACGTGCACATGCACACAAACTAAATCCTCATAATTTTAGAGTGTTCTAAATTTCTTTCCAATTAATTCTTTTTTCTTTTGTTTAAAGATTCTGTTTCCAAACAAGCTTTCCAGTTAATCTTTTTGACTTTCTATGTCTTACAAAATTGCTTCTAATGACACCGTAACCTGTATGAAAAGAAACACAATCTTATAACAGAGACAGGGAGAAACAGAGAGAGAGAGAGAGAACCATGACAGGCTCCATAAAGGCATCCCTTACTTAATGAAGTATATGGTCCAGTTCTAAATCAGCTAGAAACTGAATTCTATTTCTTTCCATGACATTCATTATAAAGTCAGACACTGAATCTCGAGGGAGGAAAATGAAACACTCCAAGACTTGCAGGGCCAGTTAATAATCAAAAATGCTTATAGACGCCAACACCTGAAAGGTTTCCACCTGAACTTAACTCCACCACCATCCCCACCAGCCACACACACACACCTGGAAGTTATCTGAGCCAAAGGGATGGAACATACGAAGTTTTTAAAGCATGATGAGACATTAATTCACATTTTTTATGAATACATAATATGGCTAATCAATTCTCTACTCACACATCCCTTGCTTTGTTTATTTGTAGATTATTTTTAGTATTTCAAGAGTGGATTATGTAGTTTTCAGACCCTTTGTCAAGTCCTTGATCTTCCAGATGTCTGGCATCTGAGGATTCTTCTGAATTGTTAGGACATCCACCAAAAGGCAATTGAAAGAAGAGAAAACAAATAGAAACAAACCCTTCATTTTGTTACTTGAGGGAGCTCTTGTACCTTTTTTAAAGACATAGCATTACCACCAATTTAAAAATGGACATTTTTGCACGTTCTAACATCTCTAAAATGCATTCTAGAGTCAATGGTTTTCAGCACTGTGTCAGAGTTTAACGGCAATGTTTTTGGTGGTATATAAAATAATGGTGCTTCTTACATATCATTCTATACTTATCATTTTTTATTATTTTAGACCAATATCATGAATATTTGTGAATTGTTATAAGATTTATAAAGAAACCAATTAAAGTTTGTGGACTTAAGATGCCAGGATAAAAGAAAGAAGGTATTAACAGAGAATGATGAACATGTTCTCAGCTTTTCTAACAAAAACTAATGTTTATATTTAAAAGCCATGATTTCCTTGTCATGTCATGAAAGAAGAGATGAGGCCAGGTGCAATGATTCATGCCTATAGTCCTTGCACTTTGGGAGGCTGAGGTGGGAGGATTGTTTAAGGTCAGGAGTTCAAGACCAGCCTGGGCAACATAGTGAGACCCCATCTTTACAAAAAATAGAAAAATTAGCCAGGCATAGTGATGCATGCCTGTAGTCCCAGCTACTCAGGAGGCTAAGGCAGGAGGACTACTTGAGCCCAGAAGTTTGAAGTGGCGGTTAACTATGATCATGCCCTCATGCCCAGGCAAAAATGCAAGAGACCATCTCTCCAAAAAAAAAATAAAAAAAAACCCAGATGATAGTAAGATGATCATTAATGATCATTGGAGCCAATGAAGAACATAGGCCCCAAAATAGTGTGAAGAACAACAGATTAAACAAAACATACCCAATGAGCCCCATGCAATGAGAAAGATCACACAGAAGGGGAAATACCCCCGGGAATGGTGGTAGGTGGCATCGAAGACTCAGTGTAGCAGTCTCCAAGGCTGAGGAAGAGTGCCCCAGGTGCGGGAGGTAGGGCAGTCCTGGCAGAGAAAACACCATATGCAAAGGGTCAAACACAAAAAAAGTGCCAATACTGTGAATGAGAAAAAAGAGGTAATGAGAGTTGAAAGCCTAGCAAGAGAAGTGGTGGCCACATAGTCAAATATATGTTAGGCCATTTTAAGTAATGATCACCAGCTTCCTCACTCCATTAATTTCAGCTGGAAGACTCAAATAAATGATTTTTTTTTTAGATCTCCATTTTGATATGGCTGTTATTGGCCTTATGGCTTAGAGCAATGTCAAGGTGTTATAGATAGCTGTAAGACTGTCAATGCCTTCTTTTGATGTGACACACTAGAATTAAAATGAAATCCCTCTTACCGTTATTTTTTGTTAATCAACCCATGTGCTTCAGCATTATGATTCAGCAGCTAGAGCTTTTAAAATTACACACTTGTCAAGCAAGCTAAAAGGAACTTGCGAATAAAATTATGAATGAAATCCAAAGAAGACCCATTAAATCTGCTCCCAAGTATAAAAGCCAAAGAATTTATCCATTAGCATCTGAATAATAAGTGCCAACACAGCAAGCTGTCATCTGAATCTCTTGGCAGCTCCTTTCTTTCAGCACTGATGAAGCAGGAGCCATAAGGTATGGTTGTGTAAGGAGATAATTAGAATTCTCACTTCCCCAGAGATCGTCAGCCCCAAGAGAATAATAAGGTGCTATTTTATTACACAGTTAAGTTCTACCGTTATATAAAGTGTATGGTATAGAATAGCTTCTTATACAATACTACTATGAATCAAGAACTGAGCTTCTCCCCCACTAGGGAAGCAGCTCAGGGGGAAGGTGAAATTTTGTCTCCTTGTTCACTGACGTATCCCTAGCGCCAGGCACAAAGGAGATGCTCAATAAGTATTTAGTAAATATAAGAATAAAAAGAAAAAACAAATTAGAAATGAAAGTATTGTGTATGCACTCCTTCTTTTAAGCCCTACAAATTATGGGGAAAGTCCTATTACTTATCCCATTATGACAAACGAACAACTAAGGCTTGGAGAAGCGAAGTAATTTAGCTGAGCTCGTTGGCCAAGTGGCAGAACAAAGCCAGACTGTTTCATGCCAAGGTCTCCTGCTTAGCCTCTAAGCCTCCCCTTCCATATCAATGGACGTCCTCTTTATGACTACGCGTAGGCAAATCTCAACAGGTCTGTGGCATTTGATTTAGAAAAAACTCAGGAAAGGCTAAGTGAAAGATTCTCAGTAACCCCTCAGCAAACACTGAGTTTCCAGCAGGATAACACGCTGCCTACGAACCTGAAGCAGAAAATCGATGGGAAAATGAAAGGAACCCGAAAGATGACAGAATACGCCACCCCAAAATAAGCTACAATGTGTGGGGATTGTTTGGAGCTAAGTGTTGTTGAGAAGAAAGAGATATAAGAAAAGCTGTCTGCCTGCCCCCATTTGGCTAAAAGCAGGACACAAATTTATAAGTGTCCTTCCTCTTCCTGCCACCAGAAAGCATCAAAAGTTAATCACCAGAGATGACTTCCAACCCTTATCAGCCTGGAAAGGGCATCAGAGAGAAATCTGGATGACAAAGTTTACTATTAATAACTAGCCTTTACCCGCCACTAGCTTCCCCTATATTTTTGCCTCCTCATAATTTGACTCAAGGCCCTTTTTCATTATCTAGTCACTTCTCTAAAAATGTGTTGTTCTTTGTTGAAGTTCTAAGCCGCCTCTTTGAAATTTACTCTTTCCTTTAGTTTTCTTGCATGGATATTATACATGCATGTTAATAAACTTGCTTTTCTCTTGTTAACCTATCTTTTGTTACAGACAGCTAGGAACTCAGAACAGTAGAGGGAAAACTCTTTCTTTCTCCCCTACTAACCTCAGAGATAAAGGACAATGTGGGCAGAAATGTTTAGCATTTTATAAAGTCCTGTTATTTGAGTCTCTTAAATGTTCCTGATCATTAATTTCTTGTTTGACACTGTTATTTTCCTTTTATTGACCTTTTAAAATTATTTCCCAAATTATATACAAGTACATTGTTTTAATTTTAAGAAGTAATATTTCGTTTCATTAAATCTAAACCAGAGCTTACCAGAATGTTTCAAAGAATGATTGTCCGCACAACTAAGTCATGACTGCCACCTGCCTGACAGTGATTGCAAGGTGCCATCCCAATTGTAGGAAGGTTAAAATATGACAGAAAAATGTGTCTCTAACTGTTCATGGAAGAAGAGAAGGAGAGAGAGAGAGAGAGATAATCTCAAGAACAGAAGAATCTTATGCTTCTTTCTAAGATTTCTAAGAGCCTTATACAAAATGGAATACTAAGTAGAAGCTCAATAAATACCAACTGAAAACAAATATTAATAGAACAATTACTGGTTTGCTTTGAAATGCTATGAATGTAGACGACTTCCTTTTTTAAAAAAATTAATTTATAATAATATCTAAGGTAAAAAAATTTTGACAGAAATATGTATTAAATCCTTTTTAAAAAAATAAAGGACCAGATAAACTAAAAAAATGGGTGTATCGACATTTCATGAGAGACTGCATATTTAAATTTAAAAAATAAAATAAAATGGAAAGAATGTATGGGAGATAAGGGTTACTTCACATAAAGATATGACCTAGTGCATGTGGACCTCTATGGATGCTGAAAGGGTCCAAAGAAAAACAAACTAATTTTAGTTGCATGGGCTATGGGGCAGACACTCACCGCAGATGACTATAATTGCTGCAATTGTGTATTTTCATGTTATAGTCAATTTATATACTATTCCATACAACCTATGGCAAATTAATCTTAATGCACACTGTATCCATCAAATACCAAAAATAAATCAGCTAATATAAAACTTGATGTCAAACCTGGCTTTCTTCAAATATATGTTGTGTCTGTGTGTATATATGTATGTATTTGCATCAAAGGAAAATAAAGTGAAGCTCTAAGGACTTTAAGTTGTCAAAACAAAGAGCAAAGTAAAAACGGTCTCCGGATCAAATGATGCACTGCCTCCTAGATAAGAGTGAGAAAGAGAAAATAAAAAACGCTGATACAGTGTCACGGTTATACGTGCAAGGACTTCCTGCCTTTTCTGTACAAGTAGAAAGCATGAGAAAACAAAAGGTTTTGGCTGGAAATTTCGGCACGGTTATGGGGAATACCTACAACAGACTTTGATAAAACTATATTTAATAGAAGCTCAAACGGGTCTGAGTATGTTTTGGGGACTATACCGTATAGGGAAAAGAAAGTTTGGACACCTAGCGATCAGGCTCGATGGCAAATGACACATCAATCATGGAATAAGTAGAAGCCTAGGCCCACCTCTAGATTAAATATATTATTTCCTAGAGTCCACGGGACAAGGCGGGGAGAGAATTTGATGAACACCTATTTTAGGGATCATAAAGCAACATAAAAGAAATCACAGACCTAGTCCTTATCTCTGACTACCAAATGGGAGAATCTCACAAGGACAAATGACCTGAGTCCAACCCTAAAAATAATACAATGGATTCACCTATTGCAACTGTCCCGCACTTTGTCACCAATTCTTCCTTGTAGAGCAAAGAGAAGCAGACGCAGATATAAAGCTGGACGGCAGCTCCCATCCCACTCTGGCCGAATCTCAGCTCTGTGAGGGCGGTAAGCTCTATCTGCAGTGCTCAACAAATAATAAACACTCGATATATACCTGTGGTTTTTAAAAGTCAGTCTCTGGGCCTCAATTTTCTCATCCATCTGCTTATTCAACAAGTTTTATTGTACTTGACGTTTTTACAAAGTTGGCATAAGGGCATTGAAAATAGAAATATTGTACCTGCCCTCAAACAGCCCAGAGTTCAGTGGGAGACAGATCATCAACGTAACGTTGGATGAGAGAAATAAAACAAAGCTGTAAGAATAAACCTGGGATTGGCGAGACTTCAGGGCCAAATTAATTCATTCAGCCAAGTCTACTGTGAAATTTCTCACCAAAACTGGGATTCATCTAATGAGTTAAATAACTCAGACCCATTCCTCAATATATAACTACCACCGACTGTCTTGGATAAATCAGAAATAATTTCTGAATAAAATTAATTATAAAATTGATTCACTCATGTTTTAAACTAAGTTATTTGAAAGGATTAGAGAAAAAGGGAAAATGCCATGTACCTGAATCACATCCAAGACTTTTTTTAACAGGAACCTTCTCAAATACCCACTGTTGGCAATATAAATTAAATTCAAGTCTTATAAAATGTATTAATTTCTAATCACAAGGCCTATATTTAAGAAGATTTCCTTGAGGGAAAAAAAGCTGTGTGGATATATTGAGTTAGCGCCCGTATGAGGGAGTGAGGGGGAGTCTGTTTTGCACTGAGAAACTACCTAGCTGTAACTTCTATTCATAGCTTCTGCTGGGTGTACTCGGTGTCACTGATTTCATTCTTCTTCTTCTTCTTTTTTTCTTTTAGAGACAGGGTCTCACTCTGTTGCCCAGGCTGGAGGCAGTGGTGTAACCACAGTTCACTGCTGACTGTAACCTTGAAATTCTGGGCTCAAGCAATACTCCCACCTCAGCCTCCAGAGCAGCTAGGACTATAGGCAGGTACCAATGCACCACTGCACCCAGCTAATTTTTTTACTTATAAAGATGGGGTTTTGCTATGTTGCCCAGGCTGGTCTTGAACTCCTGGAGTCAAGCAGTCCTCCTGCCTCAGCCTCTCAAAGCACTGAGATTACAGGTGTGAGCCACCACCACCATACCTGGCCTTGAGTCACTTATTTCTAAGAAATGTTACAGGTAATCTCCCAGTAAAAAAAAAAAAAGTTCATATACACAAAATGTGCATATAAATTTAAGAAACAAAGTGTATATTTAAAAATACATACTTAACGCCTTCTTTCTCTTTTTTTCTTGAAGAATTTGGGTATGCCAGAGCAAGGCCTGTGTGTTTGTGTTGACAGGTGAGGAGGGAGTCACCATGGCCCACAGTGAGGTGTCAGAGCCAAAGAAAGGTGAAGGGGCTGCCCGCCAGGGGATGTCGGAGCTCTACTGGGGAAGCAGGGGTAGTGTCACTCTCATTAAGAAGTCGTGGGGAGGCCGGGCGCGGTGGCTCACGCCTGTAATCCTAGCACTCTGGGAGACCGAGAGGGAGGATCGCCCAAGGTCAGGAGTTTGAAACCAGCCTGAGCAAGAGCGAGACCCCGTCTCTACTATAAATAGAAAGAAATTAATTGGCCAACTAAAAAAATATATAGAAAAAATTAGCCGGGGATGGTGGCGCATGCCTGTAGTCCCAGCTACTCGGGAGGCTGAGGCAGGAGGATCGCTTGAGCCCAGGAGTTTGAGGTTGCTGTGAGCTAGGCTGACGCCACAGCACTCTAGCCCCGACAACACAGTGAGACTCTGCCTCAAAAAAAAAAAAAAGAAGAAGAAGAAGAAGTTGTGGGAATTACATAACATGGAAAGCACAATGTCTAGCACAGAGCACGCCAAGTCCACGGGTCAGGGATTCTTGTTTTGTTCACTGCTGTCTCCTCAGGGCCTAGATGACCATGTAATAAATGTTCAATCATATTTGATAAATTAATAAATATAAATATTAAGCTTCTACTCAATAACTGGAATTATG
This sequence comes from Lepilemur ruficaudatus, assembly GCA_963574885.1. NCBI lineage: Eukaryota > Metazoa > Chordata > Mammalia > Primates > Lepilemuridae > Lepilemur > Lepilemur ruficaudatus. The sequence continues at coordinate 31,927 of CAUYRT010077666.1, read as the reverse complement.
ATAAGTCAAAGGAGTGAGAGAAAACCAGCAAAAAGGAAACCCAGAAAACAGGAGTGTCCTGAAAGCCAGAGGAGAAGAACATTGTAAGATGTGCCCATCAGACTGAGCACGCAAAACTGGCTCGCTCCTTTCTCAGGAGCTCTCTAAGCTATCGCTATTGATACGCGAAAACTTGGAGGGGAATGAATGGCATCAGGGAATCAAAGCTGGCAAGTCTGAGAAGACACAAAACAGATGTGATCACAGTGACAGTGAAACGAGACAGAGAAAAATTACAAGTCACAACGGGCACTGCGGAAGGCTACGGTGTCAATGCATTTATTGTTGGAACACAATTCTCCGTTTGTCCCTTGCATTTCTGTCCCTCTTGTGAGGGAGGAACTGGCTGCCTTTGTGTGCGACTACCTTTCCAAGGATATCTGTATAGTGAAGAGACTTGGGAGACAGATCGCGTCTCCCTCTGGAGCAAAGAGCAGCTGCCCTTGCAGGGGCCTCCTCTGCATACTGCTGCGGTGGCTTCCACGTCTGAATGTACAGAAGGAGTCAAGTGTGAGATGCTTGTACTTTTCCATCCCATGAGCACCGAGGGATCACCCAGATGAGGCAGTGCAGCACGGAAAGCACGAGTCGAACATGTATATGTTTCCCGGTCCTTGTCCCTGCCCATGGTCTAAGCAAAATAGAATCCCAGGAGAAGGGAAATCACAGCCTTGATTAAGGAGTTACAGGTAGCAGGGATAGGTAAGAGAAGCAGCGTCTCAATACAATCAATAGCCGCACGTGGCCAGTGAAGGAAGCAAACGTTGCTCCGAGAGCCCAGCTACTCTAGCCACTAGGACTGGGACTGAACCCACTGCACAGACTGATGTCCCTGGGTATGAGGTCCTGGCATTACCAGCACCTTCCTTTCCACCCCACAGGAACCTCAGGACCAAAGTCAATTCACATTCATGTGCAATGCCTCCAGGTACTCCCAGGGGAAGCTAAACTCTCTAGGGCTATTTGTCACCAAGGAGTGCAGTAGGAGTTTATGCCCCTGACACACAAAGCTTCCACCATAGAGGAGATCCTGTTGGTTACCAGGTCAGAAGCCTCATTCCCAACAGTCCTGGCTGTGGCGTTACCAAACCTCTGTCTGCAAAGGGGGCTGAGAAACCCTCACAATATATAAGGGCCTACCCAAGAATTCCCAAGTAAAAGTTCTTAGGACTATGAGGACAGATTCGTGTTCAGTTTCTCTGGCAGTCAAGGAAATCTGCTGTCTCTTAAGTCCCCTAAAGGAGGCCCAATACCTTATTGGACCCTTTGGGTACAGGAGACAGTAAGGGCCTCACTTGGGCATTCTACTCGGTGCTTAATACTGGTTCATCTACAACACAGCACCCTTTGAGTGCAGCTCAAACAAGGAGGCCCCACTGGAAACCGGTCACCAAGCTGTGGCACACTCTCAGCCTCTGGGGCTCCGTTCCTCACTGATACCCTCTGAGCAGCAGGTCCCTGTGACTGAGGATTTTATCAGTGGGAGCACTGAGTGAACAGGGGGAGTCTCCAGCCAGCGGCATCCCCTGAGGATGTGGACCCATCACCTCCCTGATGTGGCTACCAGGTACATCCCTCTTAAAAAGCAGCTGTGAGCTTGCTGCTGGGCTCTTGTTAAACTTCCTGGCCCATAGAGGCCTTGTGACTCTCTGGCCACATATTCCCGTCTGGTGGGGTAGACCAACTCAGACACAGTGACTATCAAGGTGGGAAAGGCCCACTAAGCCTAGCTCGTCAAACAGAAATGATACACTCAAGGACCAGTCAGCCTTTTCCTAGTGGCATCTCAACTTTACATGAAAAAGTATAGCTATCCCTTCAGGGGAAGCTTTACTCCTACTCTGGCACCTAAAGCAAAGTCACTGGGTCATGCAGCTCTCAGTTTATAGAAGTCTCTCTAAATTGCCTGAATGTGGTTCACTGATGGTTCGGCTAAGCTGAACCCCTGTCCAATGGGCTGCTGCAGTTGTTCAGTCTTAACACCAGCTATGCAGAAGTGAAAACAGACACAGTGTCTGTGCACAGTAGCCAAAGCTCAAAGCCACTCTCATAGATCTGGCCAATATCTGCCTTGATGAAACTTAACTATATTTTCACTGGCTCTTGAACTATTACCAGTGTTCTATCTCAGGCTGGCCTCATCCTGCTGCTTGGAGTATTACTGATGGTATCCTTGATTAAATTCTGCATGAGGGCTGGGCATGGTGGCTCACGCCTGTAATCCTAGCACTCTGGGAGGCCGAGGCGGGCAGATCGCTCAAGGTCAGGAGTTCGAAACCAGCCTGAGCAAGAGTGAGACCCCGTCTCTACTAAAAAACTAGAAAGCAATTAACTGGCCAACTAAAAATATATATAGAAAAAATTGGCCAGGCATGGTGGTGCACGCCTGTAGTCCCTGCTACTTGGGAGGCTGAGGCAGGAGGATCGCTTGAGCCAAGGAGTTTAAGGTTGCTGTGAGCTAGGCTGACACCACGGCACTCTAGCCCAGGCAATATAGTGAGATTCTGTCTCAAAAAAAAAAAAAAAAAATTCTGCATGAGACAAATTGAAGAGATTTGGTAGGAGCCTCTGTCAATCAGCCTAATCAGAGTAGCTGACAGAGTGAGGTATTCATGTGAAAATTCGTCAGAAGCCAAGACAGTATAGAAACAAGTGTGGATGCTGTTGGGAGATAATTCTCCATGGGTCTCTCATGGTTCTGCATGTCTTCTAAGCAAAGTATTGACTGTTTTTATTCCAGAATACCTTTTCAAGGAGAGTTTGGAAAACAGAGACAGTTTTATCTCTGGAGCAAAAGGCAGCCAAGCTTAATAATGTCTCCTTCCAGGGCATTTACTTCTCATTAAGAAAAACTGGAGATTCATAAGCTCTGAATTTCTCTCTTGCAACCCATAGGTGTTATCTAACCCTCTTTGTATAATCCCATGGGAAATAAAGTCGAGAGAACTGGCCCCAAAATGCTAACCCTCTGACTGCTACTGCTATGCGTAATAAACTGTCCTTCATCTCTGACTCAGGAGTCTCATGTCTTCTACCAATGGCCAATAGCTTGCAAGTGGGGTAAAATCTTGGCTGTTCACAGTTCTTAATATTTATAGCACCACACACACACACACACACACACACACACACACACACACGTAAGTTATCATACTTTTAGGCACAAGAATGAGCTGTATATAACCACTTGTGAAACCCCCACAGAAGTTAAGAAAAATGTTAATAAATTTAATAAACAATGCTCCCTATAACCCATCTACTCAGCCATTCTCCTTAACCACAAATATCATCAATATTTGCAAATGCTCAATTTTATTGCCTGTATCCATGCCATTCAAACTTTATAAAATTTCTAATATTTTACTTTCAACTATGAAATGAACAAGAGTAAAATCAAAGAGAGCTGAGGGATACCAGAAAATTGACTACAAAAGATTTCATTTCAAATATTTTAGGGAATAAAAGCACTGATATCTAAAATATTGTCTCTTGGGAATTTGTAGTTGTTTTAACATCAATTTTTCTCAAAATCTAATACTCTAGTTTATGCTATAAATACTATATCAGCAGAGGATAAATATTATAGGTGTTGCATTTCTGAAATGTTTAAGAATACCATGGTTTATAGAAACAGTAAACATGTCAGAAGAATACATATTCAGGCTTGCGGGTAGAAAACATATGTCTATGTCAACAAGATTGCTGAAACTGACAGCTGATTTCCTTTCCTTCCATAAGACAATATCAACTACCCCATAAAGCATAAGACACTTTTGTTCACATCATAAACTACCAAGTCAGAATACGTGCATGTGAGTTTAGCCATGGAGTATGTCTCAGTAAATGTCAGTTATCGTCATCATAAATTTTAACAGTTCATTATAAACAAAATCCAGGAACAAGATTCAAAATTACATTATTTTAAAGACAGGTCATCATCCATGATTGATTTCTGTACATAAGTGAGGTAGGGGGTGACTGCATAGTAATAACTTTTAAACTGCATAAGAAAAAATCATATTCACATTCTTTGAGAATTTTTTCAACATAAAGTCAACAAAAACATAACTGAAGTAAATCCCAGATATTGTATCATTTCATCTATAAATAGTTCAACATGCATCCCTAAGAGTTGTTCTTAATAAAAAAAAAACAATCACAACACATTATCACTTCCAAAAAAATAATTATTGCTTAATAATATCAAATATCCAATGTGTTCAAATTTCCTCTATCGTCACAAAAAAATTATTTTTATACTTGGTTCATTCAAATAAGGTCTACATATGTCTCTCAAATCTCTCTTAATCCAGATTCCCCTTCAATTTCTTTTTATTGTTTTTCTTGCAATTTCTTTGTCGAAGGAACTACGCTGTCCCACATTCTGGATTATGCTGACGGTATCCAATGGTATCATTTGGTATCTTCCTCTATTCCCTGAATTCCTTGTAAGCTAATAGTGTGTGTCTGTTATCAACATTTTTTTGCCTCCCAGCTGTAAATCCACTCTTCTTTGCCAGCTCTGCGATAGTGGAGCTGAACTCCTTAGTGAGCTGTCCCAGTATAAGGCTTTGCCAGTAGGAGGCGGTGGAAGGACAAGTAGAAGGAAGAGATTTTTCTTTCTGGTTCTAGTGTACTAGTTTCACCGGGCTTCATTCAGCATGGTATGTGGTTATTTTGAGTCATGCTAAAAAGCCAGCATCAAGCAGCACCTTCCTATGGATGGCTTCCCCAGGTATATCCCTCAGGGAGCTTCGGAGATCAGTGCCAACAGCAGGGCACCACACTGTTATCAGCTTCCCCTAGCACCATCTCACACCTGGGCAGCGAGTAGCAGTATCTGCCACCTCCCTTTGGATGGTCTCCCTGGAGCCCCCCAGTACTCCAGCACAGCCCCCTCAGGTGACTTCATAGCAGAAATGGCAGTGAGTAGGGCATCTGTGAATGGTGTCTTTGAAGAAGAATGCCACCAGGTAGTACCTCCATTTGAACAAATTCTTCTCTGTCACCTCCACCCCAGGTAGATTGAATATGTAAATTCCTAGTCATTGCACCTTTCTGTGGATAGCTTCTTCAGCACTCCCAAGAATGGATTTCCCGCCAGCACGGTACTTCGGCCAACTTCCCCATGCAGTGAGGCCCGCCTGCACATGGGTTGGAATCTCAGCCCTGGGTGTAAGTAGGTGGCCTCTCCTTCAGACACCATTCCTCAGTGGTGACTGCTCTCCACAGATCTGCTATTCCTGTATTTCTTTGCCTCGTATTAGCCATCCGTCTAGTCCACTCTCCTGTTAATAATGCTTTAGATAAAACTTTCCACTTTCTAGTAACTGTGTAGTTTCTGTCCCTTATTTGGACCATATATGTATACTCAGTTAAATCTAGAGTCTTGATCAGATTTAGCCCTTTTTCATAAGTCAGCTTGAGTACCTCCATCAGTAGTCAAAAAAAGTCTGGATTTTTGTTATGCTCATAATCTACACATCCACCATTTTATTAGGGGTTGAAATTCTAATTCTGTTACCCATCGATTCTAGCATTACTCATTAGAGGCTAGGGAGACTAATTCTGTCTGCTTCATTTACTTCCTGGAATATCTGAGTAAAGAGAAACTTCCCCATATCAATTATTTGTTTGCCCTGATGTTTAGTACGAAAATGGCAGGATAAACACTTCGTTCTTTTTCCCTTATCTACCAGTCATTTGGGGGGGGGAGGAGTTCCTTTGCATGTGTGTCATTTTTTTAGCCATAGAGAAAAGCCATTGTAGTAAAGAGTGACAATCAGACTGAGAACTGACTCTCAGCAGCAACACAGGAAGCCACATGGCAGCAGAATGCTATGACGTAGCCACATCTCAATACCCAATAAAATGAATGAAATTAATGAATAACAGTGAACAAAAGTCTCTTTCAAATGAATGAACTGTCTTACAAAGAATACTTCTAAAAGATGTATATTTCATGGATAAGGAAAATGATCGTACAAGGAAGGTCTGAAAGGCAAAGAAGTATAAAAAGAGGTGGAAAAAAAGGTAAACAAAAATAAATCTAATAAAATAAATCTAGGCCGGACGCGGTGGCTCATGCCTGTAATCCTAGCACTCTGGGAGGCCCAGGCAGGCGGCTGCTCAAGGTCAGGAGTTCGGAACCAGCCTGAGCAAGAGCGAGACCTCATCTCTACTAAAAATAGAAAGAAATTAATCGGCCCACTAAATAATATATAGAAAAAATTGGCCAGGCATGGTGGTGCATGTCTGTAGTCCCAGCTACTCGGGAGGCTGAGGCAGGATGATCGCTTGAGCCCAGGAGTTTGAGGTTGCTGTGAGCTAGGCAGACGCCATGGCACTCACTCTAGCCTGGGCAACAGAGTGAGACTCTGTCTCAATAAATAAATAAATAAAATAAATCTAAATAAAACTTTTACAAAACAATTTAACTGGAATCTAATTTGTCAGGTAAAAAAGTAACTAATGTAGCAACTAAGAGTATTTTAAGTGTGAGGAGGGGACGCTACAGTTCAAGCCTCCTGAGATCCCAGAATTTAAGAGGAAGGTAAATATAATGATTAGCTTTATACTTCAAGTCAAATACCTAAGCTAGAAATTTTAAGATAAAGACAAAAAGAATATACACACGGAATATATAATTTCCCAAAAGGTAAAGAGGATGCAAATGAAATAAGACAACAAGAAATGAAATGTAACAACAAGGCACATAGAGGGGAAAGAATAGAGAAGAGGTTTTTAAAAAATCATATTTGATACCAAAGCATATTACATAACAGGAAAAATTGGTAAATTAGACCCTGTCAAAATTAAAAACTTTTGCTCTGTGATAGATCCTGTTAAGGAAGATGAAAAGACAAGTTACAGACTGGGAAAAAGTATTTGAAGACCACATACCTGATAAAAGATTTACATCTAGAATACAGAAAAAGCTCTCAAAATTCAAAAATAAAAATAATCCAGTGAGGAGTGAAACACATAAACAGTCATTTCAGCAGAGGATATATGGACGGCAAATAAGCACATGAAAAGACGCTCATCGTTAGCTATTAGGTAACGCAAATTAAAACCACAATGCGTTATCACTACACACCTATCAGAAAGGTGAGAAAAAAAGCAGTGATGATACCTAATGATTGGGAGGGTGTGGAGAAACCACATCACTCAGACATCACTGGTGAGAACAGCCACTCTGGAGAAGGAGTATGGGCATGACAGTTTCTTAAAAAACTAAACACGCATCTCCCATATAAACCAGCAAATGCACTCCTGCGCACTTATCCTAGAGAAATAAAGACATGTTCACAGAAAAACCAGTACACAAATGTTTATAGCAGCTTTATTTGTAATAGTCAAAAACTAGAAATAACTCAAATGTCCTTTACGGGGTGGATGGTTAAACAAACAATGGCATACTCCCATCACGGAGCACTACTTAGGAATAAAAGGAATGAACCACCGATACCTGCAGCAACCTGAATGGATGCCAAGGGAATTATGATAAGTGAGCAAAGACAACCACAAAAGGTTACACACTATTGGTTCCATTTATATAAAAGTCTTGAAATAAAATTACAGAGATAGAGAACAGACGAGTGGGTGCTAGGGGTTAGGGACGGAGGGGGAAACGAGGACAGTAGGTGAGGATATAAAAGGGTAGCATAAGGGAGCCTGTGGTGGATGCATCTTGAAGGTAGTGGTGCTTACACAAACATACACATGGGATAAAAGTGCACAGAATTAAACATAAACACACACATGCACACAAAATGAATGCATGCAAAACTGGGGAAATATGAATAAGCTTTTTGAATAGTACCAATGTCTATTTCCTAGTTTTTATATCATTTTGGTATTGTACTGTATTTATGCGAGATGTTACCAGTAGGGTAAACTGGGTAGGGTGCACATGAGACCTGTCTATATGTTTTCTTTGCAACTTCCTGTACATCTATACTCATTTCAAAATAAAAAGGTAAAAGCACACATCTACGTTGCTATGGTTTGAATGTTTATGTTCCTCCAAAATTCATATATTGAAACCTAATCACCAATGTGATAGCATTAGCAGGTGGGGTCTTTTTGGAGGTGATTAGGTCAAGAGGGCAGAGCCCTCATAAATGGATTAGTACCCATATAAATGGAATTAGTGCCCTTACAAAATAGGCCCAAGGGAGCTTGTTTGCCCCTTCTACCATGTGAGGACACAGCTAGAGAGCACCATCTACGAACCAGAAACCGTGTCTTCATCAGACACCAAATCTGCCAGTGCCTCGATCCAGGACTTGTCAGTTTCCAAGACTGTGAGAAATAAAGTTCTGTTGTTTACAAAGCTTCCCAGTTTATGGTATTTTTTCATGGCATTCCAAATGAACTAAGACACACAAAACAACTTCCACATTAAATAAAATCAGAGCTAAATTTGAGTAATCTAACTCCATAGATTTAAAAACGGGGAGAAAAGACTAAGTTTGGTTCTAGTAAACATCAAATTTTGAAAACATCTCTATCCCAAACCTAAATGGCAAAAATCGGTTCTTCGATTTCCTTTCTGTCTCCCACCTTAGCACCCTATATAGAGCTTTGCACTCAGATGATCAATAAATGCTTATTAACTAAAATAACCAAGAAGCAGGCCACAATATTCCATGACTCCACCACTTTCATAAAAGATTTCTATTAGCTCCCATGTCATGGCCCATGGTTCACTGAAACTCAATTACAATGAACTATTTTATAAAAATGTCTCATTTTAACAAGCAGATCTTTCTTCTTCTCAGTAAAACAGCATTTTTTGCACACTGTGGTTTTAATTCTCTGGCACTTCTGAGATTTTATATGGTGCTGGCATATCAAATAAATTTTATAGTAAATGAACACCCAAAAATGTCACATTTCCTCAGAGTATCTATAAATTCTTTCAGTTCTTAAAAACTAATAAATCATCAGTTTAGAGAGGCTTCCAGCGTAAGGTAAATAGATGCAAATTGTAAGCCTTTTTCTTGGGTCTCATGCTAAAAGCAATAGATTGGTCATGAAGTATTTTAAATATGATACAGAGAACTGTATTTATATTTCAGTTTACTTTATTCAGTCACATCTTGGAGTTTAGCCCATCTGACTGCAGGGCTATGAAAAAGCATCCAAGCAGTTTTTGTGTTACTTAAACCTTTCCCTCACAACTAGGAAGAGACCTTCACTAGGGTACCGGTCCACTCAAAACCAAAAGAAAGGTGCTAGCTGCTATCTCAGCAAGTCTGATCTGAGCCTGACTTTTCCCGGTTACATGGACCAAATACTCGGAGGACAATACCTGAAAGATCCTTCTTCCAATTTCGACAACAGCAAAGCTATGGACACGGGGCATTTTAAATACATTGGAATTATAAACAACGACTGAGTTATATAAAGGTTGATAGAAATAGCCAACCTCAAACCAAATGCAAAAACACTAATTCACTGATGTGCAACTCAGGGACAGAGAGAGACCAAAGGTGAGTAAGGGGTCCACACGGGGTCTATGCTCCCCCTCTCTCTTATATTTGTTTCAAATCTTCTCCTCTCCCCTCAAACCTCTTTGCCATTCTCACTCCCACCTTATAACCTTACGCCCTTCCTTCAGTGATAAAATTGAACGAAGCAGAAAACTTCCACGAATTCATGCCAACATATGCACGCACTTACATTCACTCTATACTCACACACTCTGCTCCCTTTCCTAGGTAAGTAAGTGCTGTATGCTCCTCATGCCCAATTTGTCCTCGTGCGTCCTGGATGCCTAGATCCCATCACTTCTGTAAGTCATCCCTCTTTTCTCCCACATAATCAACCATTTCCCTCTCTGCTGGATCACTGCTATAAGCGCACACATGCCGTTAATTCTCCAGGCTTTAAATCACACGTGACACCTCTAATTCCTCCTCCAGCTACCTCCCCATTTCTCTGCTCTACATTATAACAAAATGCCTCAAAAAATCTTTTGATAAGTCTATTTTCATTGTTTTCTCAATCACTGATATCCTATTCTCTTTAAACCCACCATATCCAGCTTTCACTCCCTCCCAATGAGAATACATCGTGGTCACCAGTGATGCCACCTTGCTAATTAATGTAAGGCTGGGGTTTAGTCCTTATCTTTCTTCACCTGTGAGCGGGATTTGACTCAACGGATCACTCCCTCCTCCATGGAAGCAATTTCTTAAGCTGTATCCACAATACTATGTTCCCTGAGCCTTCCTCCTGCCCCTGCGATCCTTCACAGTCTCCTCTGTTTCCTCCTCTTTCCCCCCATCTTTTAATGGCAGCGCAGCCCAGGGCCCAGTGCTTGGTCATCACCGAGTTTTCTGCAAAGATCAATCAGGCCTTCAAATAATAGTTGAATCTTTCAAAAACATTTAAGCTAGGACTCAAAAGTCTGACATTCTTGCAATTATTTTTGAGTGCATATCATTGTTTTGTTGACATTTGCAACTACATGCACAGTACCATTACTAATAATAACCTTAATAACTACACTAATGCTTCTTCCGGGCAGAAAACAGTCCTTCCATTCCATATTTCTGCCAAATACAGTCAGCTCTCCTTATCCACGGGTTCCACAACTTTTGGATTCAATCAAGTGCAGGTAGAAAATAGTCAATACAAACTTTTTAAAAAATATAATAAAAATATAATGCAAATTTTAAACACCATAACAACTATTTATATAGCATTTGCATTGTATTAGGTATTATAAGTAATCTAGAGATGATTTAAAATATATGGTAGGATATGCGTAGGTTATATGGAAATACTACTCTATTTTATAGCAGGGACTCGAGTATTTGAGGATTTTGGTATTTGCAGGAGGTCCTGGAACCAATCCCCAGTGGATACTGAGCGATGATTGTTCTCCAGTACATAACTCTATTGTAGCGATCATCATGTTACCCCATTACTTCTCTATGCTGGATGAGAGAGGCCTGCATGCCTGTTCATTTTTGTATCAACCAATACTCAGCATAGTACCTGGTGCAAATTGAAACTAAAAAAAATTAAATCTGTAGGGAGCACATGGAAGGACTAGAAACAAATATAGAGAAGTTCTACCGATATTCCACCATGACTAGAAATTATTGCTTTATTTGAAGGCTACACTGAGATTCCCTGAGAGATGATGTTTACCAAGTTCCTTCAGAAAATCAAGAAACTTTTAATATTTTTGGAAATATATTAGCTAGCATAGAAATCGATTTAAAAAGTCTGGACTTAGAAAAGTCACCAAGACGTCTAATCGTCATTGAATGCTGGTGTTAGAAGCAGGTCCCCGTTGTCCAGAGTCCTGCTCTAAGGAAACAGTAGGATGCTACGGGTGCTGATTAGAAGGGCACATTCAACATGTGAGAACTGATCAGACTAAACACTCTTCTAGTTTAGTGTTTTTTAAAATAGTGAGTTTAAAATAGAACACTTGAAAGAAGTGGCCCGTTTTTTAAAAACTGGAAAACTTCCTCTAGTTTTGAGCAAACATTAGTAGATTGAACAGGTCAATAACGGGTACCTAGAGTAACTGATATACTTTAAAACATGAGCAGTTTGTTCTGGCTGATAAATTAGGCAGCTGCTCTGAATTACATTCCATGCTGTTTTCACAAACAGCTAATTTCCTGCTGCCTGTACTAAAGCTACCTGAAACTATACACAGTTAACGTCATCATCTTTATCTTTCAAGAAAGATATCAGATTCCTTGCTTACAGTTAGTTTGGGACATATATAAAATATTCTCACTCTTCAAAATATGAATGGCTATTGTGTTAACTTCACATTTGTCACAAAATTATATTATAAAACAATCATTATATCACACTATGGGGTTTTTTTTTAATGCTATTATTCCTTTAGCCAAGTTGTCTTAAACTACTATATTCTTCATTTCCCACATTTTCACAGGTCATACTATATTTCTAAATTTGGGGTGGGGGGAATCACCAAATCGTAGCAGTGTTTGATTGCAAAATCCAATTTACATTTTTACCCCCAACCACTACCAATCAGCATTATGCAAATTGCAACATAACTGAATGCAACATAAAGCCTCAATTCTACCAAAAATTTAAAGCAAAAAAACTTTAGAGTTCATTTTTCAAAAACAAGATTATCCCATTTTACTTAATATAAAGGAAATCTTTTTAAAGTAATTCCCAAAACATACACATTTGTATACAATGAATATCAGCATCACATTGCTAAATTAATGTCATCAAATAATAGGTAACTACCCAGATTCTATTTCCTCAACAAGTTGAGCAAGTTCATGCTTCTGGATTTGATAATAAACAACCAATTATTTATGCAAGGCTCTTTTTTTAAGTGACACTTCATAGTAATGAAAATTCTGACTATAAAAGAAAAATGGTACGCTAGCATTTACCCTTGTGGTTATGACATTCTATTAAAATAATTTATCCTCCTGTAATTTAAATTTCATTTCTGTGTTCCATAGTTAAGTGTGTAACAAAATTTAAAATGGATTCCACACAAATATATAAAAACACTCACTGGAGGTTCTAAATAAAAATATTTTTATAGCAAATTTTATTCATTCCTCTATATGTTGCCTGTAGCAGAAGAGTACTCACGTTTCCCCCTTGCATATTATCATAAAGTTAAGACTTTATTTTGAATCCTGAAATGACTGAAAATCATCATAGCTCTCTGCAACTTCAAATTCCTGAGCTCCAGTGATCCCCCTGCCTCAGCCTCCCAATAGCTAGGACTACAGGCACATGCCACCGTGCCCAGCTAATTTTTTTCTATTTTTGGTACAGAGAGACAGGGTATCACTCTTGCTCAGGTTGGTCTCAAGACCGGTTCAAACTCCTGGCCTCAAGCGATCCTGCCGTCTGTTTACAAGCGTGAGCCACCACACTTAGCCCTCATTGCCCTTTTATCAGAGAAAACCAATTAGATTTCATCACTCACAGCCAACCTCTCCACAGTCCCTAACTGCCTCCCGTCACCAGCTATCTGCTTCGCTAGACAGCTATGCACTGCTGGTCCTCACCATTGTGCCACCCTGCAAGGCAAGCCAGTGTCACGGGGTCCTTAGTTAAAAATCAATATAATTTAATCCAACCACTCATTCAATTCAACTCTATGATTTTTCTCAAGAAGAGGCCAGGAAGACTATGCTTAAACACCCTGGGAATAGTCAGTAGTCCAGGCACAATAGCTCTCACCCGTAATCCCATTACTTTGGGAGGCCAAAGCAGGAGGGATCACTTGAGGCCAGGAGCTCAATGCCGACCTGGGCAACATAGCCAGAAATTTTTTGTCTCCACAAAACATTTAAAAATTAGCAAGACAGGGTGGTATATGCCTGTAGTTTCAAAAACTTGGGAGGCTAAGACAGGAATTTGAGGTTACAGTGAGCTATAATCAGGCCACTGCACTCCAGCCTGGGAAACAGAGTGAGATTTTGTCTCTTAAAAAAAAAAAAAAAAGAATAGTCAGCAAAATTATAAAAAGGGAGACTAATAACAGAGTAGTATCCCTCCTACCACGACAAATATGTGCAGGGCAAAATCTAAAGAAAGGAAATGCCAAATCTGAATTTAGATGAACATTTCAATCTGAAACTTCTGTCACAAAATCCAGAGAACAAAAATTACAGGCAGAATAAGCCAGAATAGAACTGTGGCTATGTGATCACTGTCGAACGAAGCCAACGCTTTCTTTAAATAGCATTTGCATCCCAAGATTGCTATTTCTCTTCATAGCAAAGAAATTTTGTACTCTCCAGAGCAGACCATAGCATTATCAAAATAGCCTTATACAGAGGCAAGTCTGAGGGAAAAAGATAAAGAGGGAATTTGAAGGTTATAGTTTGGGGGAAAATGTGCCACCACCATTCCTTTGGATAGCAGAAAACTGCCAGAGATGGAAAACCACAAAACCTTTCATTTAGGAGTAACTCAGCCTATCTTGTCATCCCTAGGAAACTTTACCATTTCTGTGAAGAGGGCACAGACATTCAATAGTATAGAATTCAGCTTTGCAGGAATTCACATTTTAAAACATATTTTTTTAAAACTAACTGGAAACATGGGAACTTTCAATAAAAATATAATAAACCTTAAAATCTTGGCATGTGCAAACTATCAGATCAGCTGCCTAGATTTCAAGCTTGCATAAAGACTGAATACACCTGAAATTACATGTGTAGGATAGTAATGGGTACAGCCCACAAGAATTATTTGCATCGTTCTACCGCTAGTTTGACAGTGTTGCCATTAAAGGAGAATTACTTTTCAGCCTTCAGTGAAAATTTAGCCTGCTATCACCATGTGGAATTCTGACATTATGGGAAAGAAGAGCAGCTCTTCTGAAAATTAGTCCTTATTTTAAAAGCTTAAGATACTGAACAAAGATAAAAGAAATTAATTTTCAAAGAAAAAACTGTCAATATATTCCAAGCTTCTTCAAGAACACTCAGACTTCAGTGCCACATTATAATTAGCTTTCACAATTGAAAGTTGCAATTGCTCATGCCCAAGGAGTATGTGAAAGAAAAAAACATAAAATATTATAATGCAGCCTATGATTTATTGGGCAAGTAGAGCTTTACTACATAAAATGAAGCCCAAAGAAGAAAAATGGGAACAGACAACACAAGCAATCAACAGGGTAGAGGACAGGCATGTGCAAAGGAGGTCGCTGGGTCTACTGCTCTGCTTCAACGCTGAGGACGCTTCCTCTGCTGCCCTCCACCTGCTAGCCGCCACTGCCGGAGTCTCCGTCTCACACTTCCTGCCCAAAGTTCAGAAGTCAGGAACCATATCTCATGACTAGAAGTGTTATAATTCTTCTGTATTATGCATTAAGTGGGCTTTTGTGGGCTAATCTGAGAAAGGTCCCAATCAACACTCTAACTTGATTTCCGTGAGAAAATATATTCTGAGTTTAAAGCTACAGATGAAACATACACTTCGTGTAAAGCTGTCCACAGACATTTAAACTTATAGTTAATTGGAGCTAATCAGCATGGCCAATACATTTATTTTACTAAGGTAAATCTGACACTCTCCAGGCTCAACAATTCACCGTTAACTTGTTTTAAAAGCAAACCAAGGCTGGGCGCGGTGGCTCATGTCTGTAATCCTAGCACTCTGGGAGGCCGAGGCGGGAGGACTGCTCAAGGTCAAGAGTTCGACACCAGCCTGAGCAAGAGCTAGAGCAAGACCCTGCCTCTAGTAAAAATAGAAAGAAATTAATTGGCCAACTAAAAATATATAGAAAAAATTAGCCAGGCATGGTGGTGCATGCCTGTAGTCCCAGCTACATGGGAAGCTGAGGCAGGAGGATTGCTTGAGCTCAGGAGTTTGAGGTTGCTGTGAGCTAGGCTGATGTCACAGCACTCTAACCCGGGCAACAGAGTGAGATTCTGCCTCAAAAAAATAAATAAATAAAATAAAATAAAACCAAGCAAGTATCTTATCCTCAGCTATGCACAGAGGCCAAAAACTTACTTAAAATTAATAGCAACAATAACTTTAAAAATTCTCATGACCCACAGCTCTTGCCCTAATGCTAGTATATGGCAGAATGAAGCACTTAGCACATATTATCATACAACCCTTTATTGATGACTTTGTGGTAACTGGTTTTGGATTGAGTTTCTATGTTTTCAAAAACTAGTTTTGTCAAAAGCAGAGTGAATATATTGGAATAAGTAACTTATTGACAGAATTCTGGACTTTAAAACCCTGTATATTCAAAGATTCAGGGATGAGGTAGGGCTAAAACAAAGCAGATGGTGGTTTAGACAAACAGACAATTTATATTACAAGTTGGAATATATAACAACTTTGGAAGTTGTTATATATATCTTCATTCCATTTTAATAATAATCTGTTTAATAATCTGAACTTATTTCCCTTTATCTATTTCTTAATAAACAGATCCTTAAAGACCCAGAGCAGATAGAAAGGAAGCTTGAAACAAAAGGGATGGGGAGAGTAAAAAGAAATTTTTAAAGGATGAAAAGAGGGGAAAAGGAAAGGGGAGAAGGACAGGAATAGCTGTATTCAATCATTTTTGTATTAATATTGTCTACTGTAACTTATTATAAAGTGCAGATAGCAGTTCAGTTCCAATTTGAAGTGGTGTCACTAAATCAATGAAATAACTTTTATAACTTTTCTGAGATCCCATTTTCTCCTTTACATTTTAAGTGGACTCTTCATTAGACCTAACTTTGATGGGCTCAAACCAGCAATTAATCCTTACCAGAGCCACTGAATTTTGTTACCTGGAAAATCCTCCTGAGATATACATTAAAACCTGAATGTTTTTGGTAGTCACAGTACTAACCCAGAGTAATGAATATATTTACATTTTCATTACACTCAGATAACATTTGTTTTCTTTAATAGACTATTTAACATATTATAAACTATGATATGCACTGAGTTTTTTTCAATAAGCTGACTATTTATATAGCATTCACCTAGATGCTATCTAAGGTAGTAATTTTTTAAGTTGACTAGACTAACACTGCATATACAGCCATTCTTCTATGAGTTATGACTCACATAAGAAAATACGAGTCACAGCAAATATAACTGCTATTGTTTTGAAAACCCTTTTAAATATGCAATCACTATCTCTCCTCTTGCAATGGCTTTCCAATTCACACACATTTCTGTTAAGTCTACAACCCTACTGTAGTGTTATCTTCACTAAACCATTTCCAATTTACCCCCATTCCATCATAATCTTAATTCATTCGCAGTTCCAGTAACTACTATGCACTATCTAAATTAGATGCTCTATTAAAGATATGAAATCTTTTGAGTGCCAAGGTTTTCTCTCTGCTAACCTTCATTTTTCTTTAATATGCCTATCCAAGCCAGGTGCCATGGCTCAAGCCTGTAATCCCAGCACTTTGGGAGGCCAAGACAGGAGAATCACTTAAGGCCATGGGTTCAAGACCAACCAGGGCAGGATAGTGAGACCTTATGCAAACAAAAATATACAAAAGTGAGTAACAGTTTATGCAGTTCAAACATGACTCAAATTGCAGGGTACAAGGGAGCAGAAAATTCCTCGCAGAACTCAACCGTCTCTAAAGTGTTCTCAACTGAGCGGTGTTTCTGTGTCTGTAAATGTCTCTACAAGAAATTTAAAAATATATACACGACTATCCATACATAACCAGGAGAAAACCTTCCCCAGTCTTTTGCAAACTCAGCTTCTTGAAGAAAACTGAATAATAGAACAGTAATTTGGCCACTGTAAGTGAAAGATTGAATGCATTATACTGTTAATGTTCTACAAGAATACCAGAGCATTCTGCTAAAACAATCTTTAAAGTAACAAAAGGCAGGTTACCTAATTATTTTAAGACAATTGGTGAAAGGGATCAGGTTGAAAACAATAATACATAATGTGCCATTCTCATATGTAATTATTACCTAACTTTTCACATGCATATCAAAAGGAAATTTTTAAAAATTCTTACACATTTAAAAGTGTTTAAAAATGCATGAGCAAGACCAGCGTCAGCAAGAGCAAGACCCCATCTCTACTGAAAACAGAAAAAAATTAGCCAGGCATGGTGGTATACAGCTGTAGTCCCAGCTATTCAGGAGGCTGAGGCAGGAGGATCACTTGAGCCCAGGAGTTTGAGCCCTGCTGTAAGCTATGATGGTGCCACTGCATTCTAGCCCAGGCGACAGAGCATGACTTTTTATCAAAAAAAAAAAAAATGCATGAGTAATCAATACAATTAAAGAAATGAAAGTGTAAATATTTTATTACAGTACTACCTCACCTCTCTGGCAAACTAAGTGACCAAAAATGTCCAAAATGTTTGTGTGCAACCAACACAGAAGTCGAAAATTACAGGAATAAAGAAAAACACACATTCAGTTTCCTCAAAAATAGCCTTAATGCCTTCATTTGCTACCTATTTTTCCCACTTTCCTTCATTTACTCCTATTTTGGACATAATTCTAACAACTATTTGGTTGTCAAAAAACAGCACATCAAAAGTAACTTTGGAAAACAGTATTTTGACTAGATACTGCAATGCTAAAGACAAAAAGAACTATACACAAAAGTTGTACTCTAGTCAATAACTATTTCTCAAAGGGATATGGGTTAGCAATCTCGAAACTAATATGTATACTAGGTATGAACAAACAAGTAAACATACCATAGGTAATGAGAACCAGGTTTCTCACTGTCAGAGAAATCACAAACAAGAAAATTGAAAAGGCTAAAATGAACTCTGTGGTGTTGGATTATAATCCAACATATCAGTATGGTTTTTTATGGTTTTTTAAAATGTATGCACATAGAAATACACAGAAATACACATACTAAAATATAGATTTGTATGTATGCATGCATTAGTATATATATTTTCCTGATTTTCCACTGAGAGAGCCCTAAAACAACAGACACCACAGTAGCAATGAGCATAAATAGTCCTGAGATCTTGGCTTCTAGATACCACTCTCCAATAAAAGGGGCCAAGGCACCTTGAAGTGGTTGACTCCAGAGCTGGAGAACGGAACAAACAAGATGAAGCTAGAGCACCCTGTGGTGCCAGAAATTAAGAATGGTCAAAGAGGACGGGAAAATGTCGAAAGGGCCAAGGAACCAACCTGAACTCCCAATGGTCAAAGTTAGAACAATGTGAACAACAAAATCAGCAGTGTCGGATTATAATCCATAAAACAAAACATTGATATATCCATACTGATATAAATTATAAATTAATTAAAAATAAAGAAGAGACAGCTCTTCCTTACAAAAGAATTGCAATTTATAAATATAAAACGAAAGAAGGAAATAGAAAATCACCATTAGAACACCATAGTAATAACTGCTGCAGACACACACTCACCCAACGGATACAAAAACAGCGGACCAAAGTCTGAGGAGAAACAGGATACGTGCACGATTCCCAAGTACCTACCTGAAAATATTTATTAACGTCAAAGGAAAAACATAATAACTTGATAGTGGAAAAACCTGAGTGATGCCACCTTAATCACGTGTGAACAAGGTTAACTTCAGCAGTAAGACACACGGACATCACATGCCCTTGAGACCATGCACTGAGGAGGGCGCATCATTTCTGTGGTATTCTTGCCAAAAATGCATTACCTAAACCTACTCATGAGAAAACATCAGACAACCCCAAACTGAGGAACACTCTACAGAACAACTCACCACTACTCTTCAGAAGTACCCAGGCCATGAAAGACCTGGGAAGATGAAGGAGACATGACAAGTAAATGCTATATGGAATTCTGGATTCGATCCTGGAATAGAAAAGGGGCATTAGTGGGAAAACTGATAGAAAGTGAATAAAGCTTGCAGTTTAGCAAAAAGCATTGTACCAATGTTAATTTTTAGTTTGTGGTTATGCAGTGCATTAATATTAGTGGAAGCTAGGTGAAAAGTATAAGAGAACTGTGTACTATTTTTGCAACTTTTTAGTAAATCTAACATTATCTCAAAATAAAAAGTTTAAGAATATGGTTGCAATTTTGAAAGGAGTAAGATACTGAACAACAGCAAGATTCGCTATAGACAACACAAAATGGAATAAGATGCACCCACTTCATAAAACTGACTGCATGAAATTACAGGCTGGGTGTGGTGGCTCACGCCTGTAATCCTAGCACTCTTGGAGGCTGAGGCAGGAGAATTGCTTGAGGTCAGGCCTTCAAGACCAGCCTGAGCAAGAGCAAGACCCTGTCTTTAAAATGGAGAGGAGAGGAGGGGAGTGGAGGAGAAGAGAAGGAAAATAAAATAATCATTAAAAAAATTAAAAATAAATAAAGTGGCCTCAGAGGAAATAGATGCAGAGGTTGAAAAAATGGTCTTAAAAGAAGAAATAAGACTGTATCAGGCCAGGTACAATGGCTTACACCTGTAATCCTAGCACTTTGGGAGGCCAAGGCAAGAGGATCACTTGAGCCCAGGAGTTTAAGACCAGACTGGGCAACAAAGAGACACTGTCTCTACAAAACAAAAAAATTTTAAACTCAGCTGGGTGTGGTAGCACATGCCTGTAGTCCCAGCTACTGGGGACACTGAGGCAGGAGGAACGCCTGAGCCCAAGAATTTGAGGTTGCTGTGAGCTATGATGATGCCAAGCTACTCTAGCCCCAGCAAAAAAGTGAGACCCTATCTCAAAAACAAACAAAAAAACCCTGCATCAGCCATACCGCATAGACACATACAAAATCAATATTGCTTAGTACTTACCATCAGGCTCTTCAGCCAGACTGCATAGCTCTGAACCTTGACTCTACCACTCAAGATGTGTGACCTTGAGCAAGATAATTGACTTTTCTATACCTCAGTACTCTCATCTCTAATGAGAATCACATTATAACATTTTTGAGAGGAATATAATGGGGATAACATTATATTCCTCTTAAGAACAGTTGTAAGCATAAACACGGTAATACACAGAAAACACTTAGAATAGCTCCTTGCATACAGTAAGCTCTCAGTAAACACTGGTAATCAACTTTATTATGCAAACATAAATATACAAAAATGAGTAACAATTTATGCAGTTCAAACATGACTCAAATTGCAGGGTACAAGGGAGCAGAAAATTCCTCGCAGAACTCAACCATCTCTAAAGTGTTCTCAACTGAGCGGTGTTTCTGTGTCTGTTAATAGCTACATCAGCAGCTCTAACTCTTAGATGCCATAAAAATGATTCAATTTCACAACAAGAAGATTGACTAAACATAAGCCATTTACACTTGAAAAACAAGAGAAGGGCAAAAGCGTAATGTCAGATTTTATCTCAAGTATTGTTCTTACCTGGCAAGTGGAAACAATAACTCATCTCTTCATCGTAACAGAAAGGTTAAATCTATGATAGGTTTCAAGCATACAACTCGGCTGTATGCATAATCCTTTCACGGTTATCTAATGTCACAGTCCAACGCACACTTCAACAGAATCACTAGTTTCGAGGCGTATCATTAGTATGAACTGGTCTGCACATGGGCTGCCTTCACCTGTGTTGTTTTAATCAACAGGAATTGTTGCAGGCATATTCCAACAATCCCACGGAAACAGATAACACTAATTCAAGTGAGTTGATAATAGGCAAGAGAGAACTTTCAGAAACCAATTGTTCCTATGATAATAGTAATTTGGATAGAGAAAGAGACAACAGAAAACAAAGAAATAAACTATTTTATAGTTTTGAACAAAACAGTAAAAGTTTCCACCAGGCTTCCCAAACTACTCTGGTTCTGGAAACTACCTTAGAGCCTTGGGCACTGGACACCTGTAATTCCTGTTATCTCATTTTCCCCAGTCCTGCTCTATTCCTGATGCTCCTATCGCCCTTGCCTATCAGTTCTGTCTGTCAGCTACTTTGACTTTCCATTCCTTGGATACCTCATCAATCCCAAATGCATCCTATCCTATTTCCAAATGTTAGTTGTAATTTTAAAAGTCTAAAATTTGAAACAGAAAAAAACATTTTCAAAGTTGATTGTAAGAGTCACTGGTTGGGGGAAGAAACTCATTCCTACAGTTAGTTAAAATATTTAGCACATGGAGATCAAGCATATATAAATTAAAATGACAGAACTATATAACAGTTGCCTAAATGTAAAGTTATTGACTACTGCCTGTATCCATTTCCGGTTTTTTAGAAAACAAGTGAGGAAATACAAATACAAATGCAGATGGTCCTGGAGGTTCCTTTCAACTCCTCCCTTTCCCCTATATCTCTGAATCTTTTCCAGGAACTAGCTCAGCAGGTCAGTCAACGATGAAAGAATAGGCTGCAATTGTAACAGCTGCTGGGAAACACAGGCTCCCCAGAATAACCTGGAAGGTCCCAGTCACACTGCGCTAGGCAGTCAGCAGGAGGTTCCAGTAGGTATGTGGAACATCACGGGGAGGGAGGGCTGGGATCCCTCTGCTGGAGCCTTTTCCATGGCACACGGCAGTGCACCCGTGTCCAGCCTAAGCTCCTCTCCGTGGGATGAGACCCCGAGTAATCACGCAGGCTCTGCTACTTCAATGCCTGTATGTTTTGTTCCCCAATAAACACCCTAACAACCGTATCAAGTAGGATGAGGTATTTTGCACAGTGTCATGAAAAGGTGCTGCGCTATGTTTTCATAGATGCATTTTCACTCTTTAATTCTCATGGCCTGTGATAGATCATTTACAGATAAGGAAACTGAGTTCAAAGAAATTTAAAATGACCTATTTATTCACCTATATTTAATAACAAAATAAGTGGAATTTAACTGGTGCTAAAGGACAATTTTCAAAAAGTTTAAAATCATGACTTTCATGCAAATATAAACTGAACACATGCCAAAGATGTTATTCAACTCACTAATTAATGAGGGTATTAGGACAAATTTGAATATGGGGGGACCCCAAACACTATGAGTGAAATCAGTGGTGAATCTATTATAAGAAGGGTTCCCAAACTGAGTGCCAAGGCACTCAGGGTGTCTCAGTGAATTAACAGGGACACTGTACAAACTACTACTATGTTGTCTGACCTAATTACTTACCTAAAGTAACTATTAGGTATTTCTTTTGTCCTAGTGGCACCACAAAAAAAAATTACTGAGACTCTCAGAGTACCATAAACAGAAAGTTCAGTAATCTCTACTATAGGGCAGTGAAATGTAGTCTCTAGGGATAGCTCTTCTTCAGGGTAGAAATCAACTGTATCTCACTGGACAAAGTTCATTTGCATTATTATGAATAAGAATCATCTGCATGACTATTAGTTAACTTTTACCCCTACAAAGTTGCAAAATAGTCCAATTAAAAGAAAGAAAAAGGTGAACACTCTCATACATAGTCACTGCAGGGCCCAGTAGAGAGACAAGCCCAGCATTCCACTGAAAGGATACCTATTAATCTGTTTTGCTCATTTTCAAGTCCTGGACAATTTCCCCGGCTTAGACTGTGGTTGGTACTACCAGGAATAAAGCAAAACGCATGAGGTGGGAGTAGAGAAGTAGGAGCAGCTATAATCCATGCACATTCCCATCAAGAACTGCAGAGCATCCACCGCTAGCAAGGCATGCAGAGAGGAACACACCAATATTCTGTTCTTGGACATACAACTTGCTACAACCTTTCTGGAAAGCTAACTCGTAACATGCACTAGAAACGTAAAGGTTTCTATCTCTAATTCAGCTCCCAGAAATATGCATTCAATATTTAATCAGATGTGGAATAGGATCTACAAATATCTCATAGTATTAATCATCAAAATTAAAAATTTTAAAACAACTTAAGTAGATTTCCCACCTTAAATATTTCTTCTATCAAAGCCTTCAATAAGCCCCCAAATCCTTTCTACATGACCCAGGGTTTCCCTTGTGGTGTCTCTTATCACACTGTTCTCTAATTTCTGATTTGCTTATTCATTTGCCCTATTAGGCTCAATCTCTGCGAAGGCTTGGACCATGTATTTCGGTCCCATGGACTTACGACGATGCCATATGCATACTAGGTACTCAACGTTAGCTCAATGAATAAAATGTTATGCAGCCTAAAAATATATTTTCTTTACAGAGATGACATAGTAATTACAAGGATTAACAAATATTCTTCACAAAGAGGTGATTTTAATACCATTTTCAGACGACTTTGATCTACTCTCTGACTTATAGTAAATATTTCCGGCTCCAGGTTCACCAACAAAAGGAGGTCAGAAAAAGCTTTATTGACTTCAAACTTCAGAACTCTTCAACTCTCATTGCCCAAAATTAAAACCCTGGGTTCACTCAAAAGAATGACATCATCCAGAGGAAAAAATGTAACAGTGTAACTGCTTTCGTTAACTTTAAGCCACATCTGGAAGAATGTATTCAGTCACAGCTGTCTCATTTGTAAAGGAACACTCACAAATTGAAATGTCTAAAGAGGCATAACTTGCAGATCATCTCTCTGGTTAACATTTTCCCAGAAGAACTACTCTTGATTTTAATTCCCAAACTTTATACAGCATATGTATCTCATAATATAATAATTTTCAGCCAATGATTACATAGGAAAATTTTAGATTTAATTCCTCAAAATGCAATACAAAACCAACACAAAATGTTTAAGAAAAGCCTGAAGTTATACCCCAACCAACTGCATTGACAGAATATCAGAATTACATGCAGAGATTGTGAAAAGCCCACCAAGTGCCAACAAAAAGGACACGCACCTCAGATGTTGCTGGTGCTGGGAAAGGTATCGTCACGCTCAGGTGAGCCATCCTCTGCCACTGTGCATATGCCCTGAATGTGTTATCATACTACACATTTCCACAGACAACAATAAAACTCAAAAATAAAAAAACCACACTGGGTACTGTCAGCTTAAAAGACGTTCTGGACAATGATAAACAAGATCATTAAATGTGATAAAGGGATTTTTTTTTTGTTTTAATTCTTTTTAAAAGTCACTTGATGTATCTCTTGGGCTAGCGCCGTTCAAATTTTAATAAGCATGAGGCTCACCTGAGGGGCTTGTTCAAATGCAAGTTTTTATTCAGTCGGTCTGAAGTGGGGCCTGAGATTCTGCATTTTTTACAAGCACCTAGGCCAAAGTCACCGGTCTGGGTACTTGAATTTAAGTAGCAAGGTTTTAGAGCACCATGCAAAGAAATTTATAAGTGTAAACAAAGGTATGCAACTTTCCATTTTTCTGCTGTGGTTTTGTTTTTTTCCTAATCCTAAAGCACTGACTCTTTCCTCTGATGATTCATCAAGACCTTCCTGTTTAGGATTCCCCTTATCCTACAGATTCTGCAATTTAAAATAATAGAAAACAGGCCCCAATAAGCATTCTTGAGAAGGACATCTGATTTTCCAGGAGTAGATTACTGATGCCTGTATAGGGAAAGGAAAGCAGATCTGGAAAGCATGAAACGTCAGGAAAATTACTGACGTGTCTTCCAATGCCTAGAAAAGTTCCCGGTATATGGCAGGCAGGGACTTAAATAATTGTTGAACAAATGACTACAATATTTAGCCTGAGAAAAGAGAAAAAAAAATGAAAAATCTGGTTAAGGTTTGTCACTATTTGAAAGGCAACTACGTGAAAGGCAAGTGTAAAGTTGGCCATGGCAGAAAGAAGGTGAGAGACAGAGGAATTTGGGAAGCAACGTGGCTTTATTGAGAGCTCCCTGGAGAGGTTCACGGGTCCCGAGGAATGGGGCCCAAGAAGTCGCGCCCATTTGAAAGGGGTGAGGGCTTTGATGCTGTTTGAGGTGGGCCGGGGGCTTCTGGCGGGAAGCGTTGGGGATTTTCCACTGTGACCTTTGGCGGTCATCGAGAACTAGGAGGGGTTGGTGGTATTTGCGGAATCCGGGAACCGAGACTTTCTTATCTGGGTGGGCATCCGGGTGTGGCTGTCCTTCAATTTAGCTGGGCCTGACAGTCACCTTTGTGGGTCTCCCTTCTCTTTAGGGAGGGGAGGGGGTGCCCGCCACCAGCCATACAGCAAGTGGAGGTATTTAAGTTAGAACATAAAAGAACTGAAAGGAAACTTCAGCTTATTGTAAATGCGCATTTTTATTAAGAAGTTCTCTGTCCATCAATGGTATATATTTTCTCAAAAGACTGAGCTACCTGATCATGTTCAAGCAAAAAAGTCAGATGATCACTCAGGAAGACACATACTGGAAACAGTCGGGGCTTTGAAGACCTGCTCCCTATACACAGGATTCACCCTTGGTAGCATGTGTACTGAGATTAGAAAGAAACGGCAAGAACAGTTTTCCTACTTTGGAAAAAAAGGAAAGAAAGAAAAGAAAAGAAAGTTTTTTTAGCAGCAGTTGGGCCAGGAAGCCAAAACCTTACACGTGACCCAAGAATAAATCAAAAGCTTAAATTCACTGGAAGTCATAAAAACAAAAGGAACTATTCCACTGTGAAAAATGAGTACCTTCAAAGACAAAGGTGTGATAAAGACACAGAAATACTCTCAGAATCAAAGCCATTTGTTTGAGCATCTATTTGCCACCTACAAAGAATACCTCTTTCTGACGAATTTTACCAAGGGAAAAAAGATAATAAAATTCATTTGATGGGATGTTAATGCACAAACACACTTCATTTTCCTAGAGGCCTCAAAAGACATCTGGTGTGGCTAGGCCCGGTGGCTCACGCCTGTAATCCTAGCACTCTGGGAGGCCAACACGGGCGGATCGTTTGAGTTCAGGAGTTCAAGACCAGCCTGAGCAAGAGTGAGACCCTCGTCTCTACCAGAGATAGAAAGAAATTAATTGGCCAACTAAAATATATAGAAAAAATTAGCCGGGCATGATGGCACATGCCTGTAGTCCCAGCTACCCAGGAGGCTGAGGCTGAGGCAGAAGGATTGCTTGAGCCCAGGAGTTTGAGGTTTCTGTGAGCTAGGCTGACGCCATGGCACTCTAGCCAGAGCAACAGAGTGGGACTCTGTCTCAAAAAAAAAAAAAAAGACATCTGGTGTTAAGCTATCAGATTTTCAGGGGGGTGTGATCAAGCCGTAACATGTTAGCATTGTGAATATTAAAACTGCTCCCACAGGTTCACTTGATATTTTAAATTGTTTCATCTAAAGAAATACAATTCTTTCTGATAATGCTACAAAGTATCAATTTACACGATTTTTTTTAAAAAAAGATTTAAGATTATTTTAAAACTCACTCTAGAAGCTTTACTTTCTAAAAGAATGTAGCTATTAAAATGCTAATATGGAAAGATGGGGAGGTGCTACAGAGACTAAATACCACTGAAGCACAGGAAATTGATTCTCTGGATGATGTGGAAAAGACGGCTTATAAAGTTAATGAGATATTACTTAAGGAAAGAGAAACAATTTGGCCATTAACAATGAGGATGAACCAAAAATTCAGTCATCAAATATAACAAATCTAATTAAAAATACAACAAAAATTAAGGCAAATATGAAAATCAAATAAAACACAGGGAAAATTTAAACTGTTATGTAGATA
The DNA here is from genome assembly GCA_963574885.1 of Lepilemur ruficaudatus. NCBI lineage: Eukaryota > Metazoa > Chordata > Mammalia > Primates > Lepilemuridae > Lepilemur > Lepilemur ruficaudatus. The sequence goes on along the minus strand of CAUYRT010077666.1, from coordinate 4,877 downwards.
GTGAGGGATTTCAGGTCTCCTAGGAACAAAAGTGGATGCTGTTGCCCCCACCTTGGTCCTGCCCAACTCTAATTCTCCATACTCCAGGGAGGTGGGAATACTCTAAGCATCTGCCACATGCATAGTTAAGGCTCAGGTCATGTGACTCCCAACTGTCTACTCAAAGTGGTTCCATGGTGACCTCTGAACCACGAGGGAGGTCCCTATCTGGACATTATAACATAAGACTGCAGACCATAGCCAAGTTCTCTCTCTCTCTTTGCCCTTCCTTTTGCCTGCCCTGCTGTGACAATGGGTCCAGTCGTCATCCATGACGTACGTACCACGCTCTGTAAACCTATACTTCGCTCTTGCCCTATAATCCTGTCTTTCTCTCCTCAATGAACCTCATTGTCATGCTTGCCTGACTTTGCCGTGTCTCTTCATTCTTCAACCATGGGCGTGCCAAGAACCGACAGTTTCAGACTGAAACGTAACAAAACTAAACTGAACACAAAGGATAGCTGTGACACCAAATCTTAGTAAATTAGAGATAAATTGAAGGGAATAAAAGGAAAGATTCCAACAATTTTGAGTTATACATCAAGGAAAACATGCACAAAGTGTTAGGCAGACAGCCAGGGACCTCTGGCTCCTCCTGGGGACAAAGCCCAGCACCCTTGGGGGAAGAGGGAACAGCCCCTATGAATCTGCCAATCAGAACTTAGCGCACCAACTGCAAAAGAATGCAGAGGATTCTCTAACCCACGGGGCCTAGCAGCCCTAGATACAACGGGGTCTGGAAGGTGACCTAGGATAACCTAAGGCTGATTATCATGTCATTAACTTAAATGTACAATTGCAGTTCACACCTGCCCCCATCTCCCAATGGGCTTTCAGAGAGGTTCATGGGAGAGCCACATGCGCAGTTACATGACCTAACTACCAACTGCCCATCAAAGTGGTTCCATGGTGACATCTGAACCACCAGAAGGGCCAGATCCAGAACGTATAAAACAAGACCCCAGACCATGAACAAGACCTTTTTGTTACAACAAAGGGTACGCTGGCTATCTGTGGCAAATGTTACCTTGCTCTTAATCCTGTCTTTTTCTCCTCAATAAAGCTCATTTCATGCTCACCTTGCTTTCGGTGTGTCTGGGCCGTCATTCTTTGGCCAAGAGCACACCAAGAACCAACACTGCAGACTGCTGACCCAGCAAAAGCAGTAAATTTCCCAGGAACAATCTCCCAGCTTTCAAGACATCTGAAAGCTAACTAGGATAGATATCTGATTGGGTAGGCGAATACAGTAAAAAGATTAACCCTTCAGACTCTAAAATCCACTAGTTTATCTCTTCCATTACTTTAGGCCTTATTATCACAATTCTTAGGCAGCAGCATTAGGTGGAGATTTCTTACCAGACCATAAAGTGATGAAAGTTTCTTAAAAACCAACAAACCAACGAACCAACAGTAACAACAACAACAACAAATTAAACTCTGCAAGTTTTCTAAGTTTCAAAGCAGACATACTGCTTTAATTTAAACAACAAAAACAAAAGCCATGCTGATATTAGGAGAAATACATAATCAGGAAACCCAAGTTTTAGTCCTAGCACCATCTCTAATGCCTGTTTCCATGGCTTTCCTTGGAAAAGAAGTAGTCTTTTCTCTGTCTTTAAAGTTCATCTCAAAGTTATGAGGCTATGAGTTGCTCCTTGCTGATATTAATAGAAATAAAATATTTGATAAACTACCATAAACTAAATATAGATCAAGAATATCTAATGAAAACTTAACATCTGAATTGACATGTGCTAGAAATACAAACTACACACTGGGGTCTGAAGATTTAGTATAAAAAAATGTAAACTATAGCAGTCGTAATTACTTATACTGATTGCATGTCAAAGTGATAACATTTTAGATATATTAGATTAAATAAAATATAAAGTTGAAATTAAGAGGATAGCCTTTTTAATGAGCTACTGGGAAATTTCAAATTACATTACCCATGAAATTACATTTCTATTGTGCTGTATTGGACAGCCTGCTACGCGCTGAGATCTTTCACAGTGAGGTCTGTCAACCCTTTTTTACTTTCCTACAGCACTTACTGGAGTGTGGCCCATAATGGATAATCAGGAAGTGCTGAATGAACGCAGAAAATTTTGTATAAAACAGCAGCCAAATGAAACCAAAATTAACTCTTTGACTCACATACCAGGTATATGCTATTAGAATGACATTTTAAAACTCCCTCATTTGGTAATCCTGGGAATACTGAAATACTAACCCAATCTTTTAAAACTTACAGTTGAAAAAGCAAATTGACATCACTAATTTTTTATGGGCTGAATTGTCTCCCGCACCCCCACACCAATATATAATATGTTGAAGTCCAAACCCCTGGTACCTCAGAATGTGCCTATATTTGCAGACAGGGGTTTTAAGGAGGTAAAAACAGTACAATGAGGTCATATGGGTGGGCCCTAATCCGGTAAGACTTGTGTCCTTTTTTTTTTTTTTTTTTTGAGACAGAGTCTCACTCTGTTGCCTTGGTTAGAGTGAGTGAGTGCCGTGGCATCAGCCTAGCTCACAGCAACCTCAAACTCCTGGGCTCAAGCGATCCTTCTGCCTCAGCCTCCCGAGTAGCTGGGACTACAAGCATGCGCCACCATGCCCGGCTCATTTTTTCTATATATTTTTAGTTGGCCAATTAATTTCTATTTTTAGTAGAGGCGGGGTCTTGCTCTTGCTCTTGCTCAGGCTGGTTTCGAACTCCTGACCTTGAGCGATCCACCCGCCTTGGCCTCCCAGAGTGCTAGGATTACAGGCGTGAGCCACCACGCCCGGCCTTTATGTCCTTATATAACAGACTGAGACAAAGATAACACACAGAGGGGCCAGCTTGTGAGGACACAGCTGGAAGGCACCATCCCCAAGACAAAAGGAGAGTCCTCAGGGGAAAACAAACCTGTCAACACCTTGATCTTGGACTTGCAGCCTCTGGAATTGTGAGAAAATGAAGTTCTGTTGTTGAAGCCACCCAGCCTACCGCACTCTATTACGGCTTCCCTGGCAAACTAATACGTTGTTTCAAATGCATAAACATGTTCCAGTCACTGAGTGGAGTTTTGATTTCTACATTTAAACTACAAATTCAGTTCCTCAGTTACACTGGCCATATTTCGGGTGTTCAACGGCAGCATGTAGCTAGTGGCTACTGTGCTGGACAGCGCTGATCTAGAGGACAGACAAAACCAGAAAGTTCTAACGAGTGTGCTCAACTGGTTGGGAGGTGTGACCAAGAAATGTTACTATTTAATGAAGCATTTTTAATCTTTAATTTTAAAAAATGTACGTGTACATGACTCAAATCTAGCTTTATGCCATTCTCACTGTGCTTTGCTGAGGAGAGAGGAGAGAAGGACGCCAACAGTTTAGGGCTATGTGTGGTACACACGAATGTCATTCTTGAAAGGTCTACTGCTGCAAAATACAGAGAACTGATACAGACGGGGCCAGCACACATTTATCACTATAAAGGAGCCAGCAGTTTAGGCACAGATTACCCAAACAAATAAGCCACAGGTAAACTGAGGAATGCTAATACTCATCATCATACTTTATTACGATTTTTGTGAATTTAATCAGGTGTTTTCAATAGAAATTAAGTGTCCAGGAATGTAAAAGTTAGCATTAACACTATATTGAACAAGATATTCCCAGATTCATTGCCACTTCACCATGAAGCATCAAAAAAGTATGTCCACTATTAATAACTTCATGTACCTAGAAATATTAATAATAAAGCTCAATGAAAATGAAAGAAAAATATAGAATTCAGATAACAAAGAGATCCATTCTGCTAGACTGGTTTAAATACTCTTTCACCTAACAGGACTGAATATATTTAATAAAATAAGTAACTATCTCCTGTTAAACAGGGATTATGGGATGCCACTGCTTTGTGTTTTTTTGTTTTTTTTTTTCTTTTTTTTTTTTTTAATTGAGACAGGATCAGGCTGGTCTCCAACTCCTGAGCTCAAGCGACCCTCCCACCTTGGACTCCCACCACGCCTGGCAGCCACTGTTTTGGACTGAGCTCATGCAGTAGGGCCCAACAGACCAGACCAAACCAAAATGGAGTCACTCGTGCTAAAGGCCACAAAATCAAATTTGAAACTTTAAAAAAGCAGACAGATTCCAAACAGACCAGTTTTTCTGAAAACAGGAAATTCTAGTCTAGCTGAGACAGGGTACTAAGTCTCCTGCTTTAACTATCACACACAAAACAAAGCAAGCTGAAGGAACCTAATGTTAACCAATGGGTTTTTTCTATTGTTTTGTTTCCTTGTTTCCACTTTACAAGACCCCTGGTTCTGCTATTGCCCAGTGGGAGCTTTCATTCCATTTTGTTAAGATCATTGATTCCTGAATCATGACTAAAAGCCAATTAGAGCTATAACTAAATTTGTTGTACTTTTGTCTTTTGATACTCTCCTTTGAGAATTAATCAAATAAACACAGGAATTTGAAAATTTCGAATTCAATGAGTATACTAAAGCTTATCTAGGCCGGGTGCAGTGGCTCACGCCTATAATCCTAGCATTCTGGGAGGCTGAGGAGGGTGGATCGTTCAAGGTCAGGAGTTCGAAACCAGCCTGAGCAAGAGCGAGACCCCATCTCTACTAACAAAAATAAAAACAAATTAACTAGCCAACTAAAAATATATAGAAAAAATTAGCTGGGCATGGTGGTACATGCCTATAGTCCCAGCTACTCGGGAGGCTGAGGCAGAAGGATTGCTTGAGCCCAGGAGTTTGAGGTTGCTGTGAGCTAGGCTGACGCCACGGCACTCTAGCCCAGGCAACAAAGTGAGACTCTGTCTC
>CAUYRT010077664.1:0-62819 GCA_963574885.1 Lepilemur ruficaudatus | reverse complement strand
CTCACAGCAACCTTAAATTCCTGGGATCAAGCAATCCTTCTGCCTCAGCCTCCCAAGTAGCTGGGACTACAGGCATGCGCCACCATGCCTGGCTAATTTTTTGTATATATTTTTAGTTGGCCAATTAATTTCTTTCTATTTTTAGTAGAGATGGGGTCTCACTCTTGCTCAGGCTGGTCTCGAACTCCTGACCTCGAGCAATCTTCCTGCCTCAGCCTCCCAGAGTGCTAGGATTACAGGTGTGAGCCACCGCGCCCGGCCTATGCTTATCTTATTACACCATGATATTCTCATTTAAATGCCAGCCTCCCTTACTAAAATAAAGTTCATTAAGATCAGGGATCATGTCTAATCTTTGTATTTCCAGTGCCAGCACAGATCTTGCCACTTATTAAATACTCAATAAGTGTTGTGGGGACATAACCTGGTCTGCTGTTGAAAATGCTTTAAAGTTTTTACTATTATACTCATGGTCTCATGGACCCCTCACAATATACTTGTGAATTCAATATCAATATTTTCATTTTAAAGATGGGAAAAGTGTGCTCAGAGGAGATAAGTGATCTGCCCAAGATCACAGAGCTGTTAGCAGCAGAAGAGAGACTTCCTCCGAGAGCTTCTGATGCCAAGATTAGTCAGTACTTTTTTACCACCCTCCAGCAAATCCAAGCCCTCTACTGGGAGAAAAAAGGAGGCACTGCTACCCAATGGGCGAGGGAACCAGGAGCAAAGCCCTGAGTCTGTAAATGAGAGAATCAGAACCCGTGAGTTGCTTTCTGATACTGATAGAATACCTGGGAGGGTAGCCTGCTATTCTGTACAATGAGTTAGTGAATAAACGCATGCATAAGCTTCCAGACTTTAAGACACAGACAGCAATACCCATCCACCAATACAGCTCAGCACTGGCCTCAGGTATGGGGTCTAAATTAGGCTTGAACGCCTTTGAGAGTGATTCTGACAGAAATTATGTGTTGGGTAAAAGTTCTCCATTTACCCAAAACAGACACTGCATTAGTTCAGTTTATGGTTGCCAGCTTTGCCTGGCGTTTCCTCAAGAAACTGCAAAAAAGATAGGCATGGGTCCCTGTCTGCCCAATGATCACACCTAAGCAGTTTCCTGAGATATCCAAACAGATTTTGTAGAGTGGGGATATTGAGAGATCTCAAGGAGAGACGCTTCGGAGACAGATGGACCTGCTTCCTCTCTCATTGCCTATGTGGTGCTGGCAAGTTCCTTAATCTCATTATGCCCCAGAACCCTTATCTGTAAAACTGGGTTGATGCTAGTGTATACCTCATAGGGTTTCTGTGAGAACTAAATGGGGTGAAACTTAGGCAGTAACTCAACGAGTGTTTCTTAACTTGAAGTCCTAGGACTGCTGATGGTCCTCAGATTTTCCCCAAACTCAAAAAGTCTATGAGAATGTAACGTAAGTGTTTTCATTTTGATGATAATATAAGTATAAATATTAATGCAAACATAGTCATGTCATCTGTATGAACATGAGAGTCAAATGGCTGCCTATGTGTTTGTGTTTATAATCAGGTGTACACCAAGCCAAGGACAAATGATGTTACTACCCACTGTGCAAGACTCTTGTAGCAATTTGAACAGAGAAAAGTGATGGGAAAATTGAATCATTTTATGGCACGTAAGTGTTGAAAGGCCAAACATTCAAGTCTCTGTGCCTTTGCTAAGTGCCATATACATGTTGCCAGTAAAGATGCAATAAGCACTCTTTTGTTTAATGATACTTTTTTATTTTTCAGTATGAGGAGCATGCATTCTAAATTGATCCACCGTTAGTAGTTTTAAAACTTTGTTATTTGGGTGGGCGCAGTGGCTCACGCCTGTAATCCTAGCACTCTGGGAGGCCGAGGCGGGCAGATTGCTCAAGGTCAGGAGTTTGAGACCAGCCTGAGCAAGAGCAAGACCCCCGTCTCCACTAATTATAGAAAGAAATTGATTGGCCAACTAAAAATATATAGAAAAAATTAGCCAGGCATGGTGGTGCATGCCTGTAGTCCCAGCTACTCGGGAGGCTGAGGCAGAAGGATTGCTTGAACCCAGGAGTTTGAGGTTGCTATGAGCTAGGCTGATGCCACGGCACTCTAGCCTGGGCAACCGAGGGAGACTCCGTCTCAAAAAAAAAAAGAAAACTTTGTTATTATTCAAATAGCAAAAGAATGAGAATGAAAATAATGAAGTAATTATTGGCAATAATTAAAATAGTCATGAGTAAAATAGTCATGGCTGATTGGGCCAAGCTAAGAGACTAGCATGCCTTGAGGAGTGCACTGCCTTGGACTAGCCCCAGAGTTCCTGTAGGTGCCGCAATATTGCATATGCTTTCTTCCCCCTTTAGTTATAACGTGAATGGGTTATGAGAAAACATCTTTCTACTAATACACCCAGCGTTAACAATTTAAGTTCAACCAATATCTTCTCTTTTAATTGTTAATTCTAACTGTATTGGTTTTAGTTTTGATTATATTTAATTTGCAAATTTGTTTTAGTTTTTATAATGTACAACACATATATCTAGTTTTATATTTTTATGTATGTAAGAAATTTCATAATAAAAAGTGAAGAAAGTAACAATGGAAATCTGCAGTAATTTATTTTCTTTACAAGAGATCTGTATTATCCAGGCTTATTCAAGCCAGAAGTTGAACCAGATATCTCTTCCAAGTTCAAAATCCTCTGATAAGGAAACTAATGACTGCCGGATGCAGACAGGAGGGATGGGAACCATGGGTGTCCTCAGATCATTATAAGACTTTTCATTATAATCGCTATGCTATTTTTCTCTCTTCTTTCCTACAAAGAGAAAGAAAAGACAGTAGAGACATTCTAGATGCTCAAGAATGGAATGCTATCATGCAAATTTAAAACTATAAAGGGAAGCATCTCACACTCCACATGGTTGTATCACGTCACTCAAGAATCAGTAAATAGGGAAAGAGCTAGTAGTTACCACTTAGACTATTAAGGACTGTCTTATCCATGGAGGAGTCATTACAGAACTGCTCTTAATATCAGTGAACTACAAAGTTCACACATCTGAGTAGATTAACCCAATGGCTTTTTCACAGGAGACCAGCTGAAAAGTGTTTCTAAGAGAAAACAGTTCCCGTTTTCTCCAAGCTTAAAAACAACAGCAAAGTTATTTCTTTTTAAAGTTGTGGGGAAGGTGGGGAGGGGATGACTTTTTAAATTGTGCAGTATATGTTCCTAGGTTGGCATCCTCTTTGCCTATATCAACGAGCGGCGTCTCCTTTCACTTAAATCCACTCCTTTAGTGATCATGTGATTCCAGAGGCGGGGGAAGAAGTGACAGCAGTGGCGCCTCAGGGTCCCCACTTATGTGACCCATGTGCTAAGCTGCAATCTAGTAGATTCCTGTAAAAACGGGTTTTCTACATTGTGGAGTCAGACATAAAAGGTCATCAGCAGATGGTGAGATAGACTGGGCCAAGCTAAAGGACCAGCACACCTTGAGGAGCACACTGCCTTGGCCTAGCCCCAGAGTTCCTGTAGGTGGCGCAATATTGCATGTGCTTTCTTCCCCCTTTAGTTATAACATGAATGGGTCTTCTCAAGTAGGTGAAGTATCATGCACCAGAGGAAGGCCTCTAACTCCACGCAACAAATACACGGGACGTACACAGATGTTTGGTGGGAGAGCTTGGCCCAGTAACCACACCAGTGACTCACTACTGCAATCTGTGTCTCTTTCTCAAACATTTGAACTCAAGGTTTTAGATTGAGAGTCAGTTGGTGGTAAATGCAACTAGAAGCATAAACACACAAAAAGACAATAGCGACAGCTTGATTTTTTGATCAGTTACTGGGTCCCAGGCAATGCTCTAAACATGTTACACATATTATTTTTTTAATCCTACAAATCTATGAGGTGGGTACAAGTTGTATTCCCATTTTTCAAGACATGGAAACTCAGACCAAGAGAGGTTAGGTAAAGTGCCTTCTTATACACATAATAAGCCAGAATTCTAACTCAAGTAACCTCATTACAGGACTCCAACTAAGCCACTATGCTATAAACAGAGACGGGGAAGAATTGCTCAGTCATGATAAGAGGAGGCACTAGAGGAAGAAACAGTGAATCCCTCCAGCTGGGCAAGCAATGAGTCAGCCTGGACAGTCATTCCAGACGCTGAATAACACTTCATGCTCCCGGACACATCCTGGTTCCTGGGATGCTTCATTGTACCACAGCGGATCGTCACATATATCCTGGTTGTGCAACTTTTCCTGGGTTCCTGTGAAGCCTGATCTTGTTTCCACAAGTATCCTTGTAATGAGCCTTCTCTGTTGCTTGGTATAAATTAGCCTCTCTTTCTTGCCTCTAAGAAGCCTAACACTGAAGGAAACTGCAAACTATTGAGTAGTGGTTCTCAAACTTTAATGTACAACAGAATCAACTGGAGGTTCTGTTAAAGCAGATTACTGGGCTCCACCCCCAGAGGAACTGATTCACCAGGTCTGGGATGGGGCCCAAGAATTTGCATTTCTAACAAGATGCCTGAAGATGCGGATGCTACAGATCCAGGGACCACATTCTGAGAACGGCTCATCTAGAGCCTCACTACCCCAAATGTGGAGAGCCCCAGAAGCAGTAGCTGCACCTGGGAGCTTGTTAAAAATGCAGGCTCTCAGTGCTCACATGCCTGCTGCATCAGAACCTGCATTTTAACAGGGCCCCCAGGTGCTTCAAGCGCACATTAAAGTTGCAGGAGCACTACTAGAAATACCAGGAAGCCTTAAAAAACACTGATGCCTGGGCCACACCCAGAGAGGCTGACTTTGGTGCCTTGTCCCTGCCCCAGAGATGCTAATTGAGCAGGTTGGAGCGTGGCCTGGACCCAGAGCCCTCCCAGATCTCTCCAGGTGATTGTAATGTGCAGCCAAGGTTGTGAGCTGCTGACCTTCTGCTGACCCACTGGCCTTTTCTCTTGCCCCACACCAATTTATAGGCGATACACTTCTAGAAGGAAAAAGAGTAGCCATTATATTTATTAAACTGACAGAATAAGAGTAAGAACGGAAATAACATTACATCTGAGATCATTTTGGCCAAGACAGGCTTCAGCTATAAAGGGCTGAAAAATAAAATGAGACCAACAAAGTGAAATTATTTCTGAACCCAGCAAATATTACTGCAGCACTGATCTGCTGACCCAGCAGAGGAGTCAGACAGAAAAATATGCTCATCCCAAACAAGTATTTGCTCTCAATATGAAGTGTTTCACTACTGCCTCCTTTCTCTCTAAAGCACTTTCTTCTGCCTTGTTTTGTTTTTAATCAGATATGTGGCTTTACAGGTTATTCCAATTCTCTGCACCTCCAGTTTCTCAACTGAAAATCAAGCATAATCTCTGGCTCCTAGTGTGTGACAATTGAGGTGGATTCCATGTGAAATACCCAGCACATGCCTGGCCATCTAGTGAGAGCACAATATACGGTCTTCTTGGGAAAACTCCTCAATTAGGTGCTTTAATGATTAGGTAGCTAATGATCTGTAATACCCTCCTTAGCACCTGCTAATCTCGCTTTAATAAGGAGAGTGCGTCCAGCCTTTTACAGAAAGCCACAGACACTTCAGCCAGCCAGGTTGGAGGCAAGGCTGGATCTGGACCAAAGAGACCCGTCAGCAAGTGCTTGGGAGGGAAGTATCAAAATCTTTAATCAGAAAAATTTCTTGCCGCTTCAGTGGCCTGTCGCATGGGCAGAGGCAGCTTTCTCAATCTTACTGTGGTCAGAGAGTACAGGATGGGAACCAGCTCAGAAGGGGTGGGGCGCAGCAGTTCGAGGATTGTTGTCATCCCTGGGAGAGTAGAGTAGGTTGGGAAGAGGTGAGACCTTCCACAAAACCTCTTGGGGGGGTCACATTGACATGGGAAATATAAAGGGGAAGAGACCAAGATGAAACATAACTTTCAAGTTTGCTTCCTCCATGCTTCCCCTTATCCTCCTTCTTCTGAGCTCGTTAATGGGTGGTATTTTAAAAGATGCCTCTTCTAATAGAAGTTTTGTAATGGCTTTCAAAATGTTCAGAGGCATTTTCCAACTTGGAGTCAATATGCTTTGTATACTGATGAGAGACTGCAGTAAAGTAATTAGCCGCCTGCAACTAGTTAATTAAAAGATACTGCAGTACCTCGGCCTCAGGCATTAAGCAAGTCTCGCTGATAAGCTGGAAATTGGCACAGAAGAGGATTGACAGGATACAAGGGGATAATGCATCACTAACTGAGGAATTTGCGGGTAGATGAGCGAGCGCAGCCTAGAGTCCTAAGGGTGGGCCTTTCATGAGGCCCGATTATTGTCAGGAAAGCAGGGATTTCCAACAGTTGGAAAATGCAACAGTAAACAGAGTTCTTCCTAATTTTCATTCTGTTTTTCCTTTTTTCTATCACCCTAGTACTCAAGTTACTGAAGTCAAAGAGGGAGGTTAAGACAGAGACCCTTGGGCATGCCACCTGGCAGAGTCACAGCTAGCAGAGACTCTGTGGATTATTAGTTATTTGCTTTTCTTTTACTTTATTTTAGTTAACACATAGATCTTTCAAAATAAAATGTATATAGTTATTTCATAATTCTACATACTATATTTTCCTTTTGTTGAAATTGTTTTGTCCTGAATACTAATTTAAGGTCTAGATAAAATATCACCTAGTATGTTTACATACTATAGGTTTTCAGATTCTTTTTTTTTACTTTCAAAGTAGTATGGGGGTACAAATGTTTTTGATTGCATGGATTGCTTTTGTAATGCTCGAGTCAGGGTTAAAAGTGTGCCTGTCACCCAAATAGTGTTCATTGTACCCGCTAGGTAGGTTTTCGCCCATCCGCTTCACCTCCCTCCCCCTTGCTTGATTTCCTTTACGATTTACTTCCCTCTGTGCACATTTGTGCTCATCAGTTAGTTCCAGTCTAATAATGAGTACATGTGATGTTTGTTTTTCCATTCTTTAGGTACTTCACTTAGGATAATGGTCTCCAGTTGCATCCAAATTGTTGTAAAAGGCATTAAATCATCCTTATTTGTGGCTGAGTAGTATTCCATGGTATACAAACACCACATTTTGTTAATCCACTCATGAATTGATGGGCATTTGGGGTGTGTGTGGGCTTTTCCTCTAGCCAGACCCAGACCATGCCCTTGCTCCGACACCCAGCTTAGCAAGTAGGATCTGAACTAGATTCTAGCTATACTCACCCTTTCAGAATTTACTCTCAATCTGCACACCTGTAGGCAGGGCTCCCTCCCATCTCCCATCTGCCAAGATCAAAGGAAGTCTAGACTTTGGGGAGTAAGTCCTCATGGAGAAGGGACTAGATTATTTCTCCCTACCTTTGAGGGGAAGGAACATTCCCAAATGCAAGGTCTTGTCTGCTACTCACCACAACGTAAGTCCCATGATGACTTCAGTGTCAGCAAATGTCTCCTCACACTCAGAAATTCCTCATCAAGAAACATCTGCTTTTCTCCAAGCTAAGAATCACCTATTGATGAGTGGAGTGGGAAGTAGGCAAATAGTCTCAGAATCTGGGGGTGATTTACACGTTCCCGCCTGTAGACTATGATGTACACAGGAGCATGCACATTCTTGTGAAATGAGATAATGGTGAAAAACGATATGCATGTGAAGAGGACCAAAGTAGAAAAGTTGGGAAATTACAGATTGTCAAAGCACTAGCATGTCTGAATGCCACCTCTTTCAGTCCCAAGCAGGACTCTTCAAGGCCATGCTCACTGTGTGCTGCACTGACTACCTGCATAAGAATCATTTGGGCACATGTCAAAAATACATCCCAGGCCTACTCAGATGGAATTACTAAGAGCAGAGCTGGAAATCTACATTTTTTAACAAGGTCTCCAGATGACTTTCATGTATTCTAAAGTTGGTGAGTGACTAATCTACCAGGACAGATAGCTTCCACAGTGAATATTTATTCATCTAGTTTATCTGCTAATGACTTCTTTCACATTTAGAGAGTGGAGAGTGAGTCCCCAATGTCATTTATGCAGCTATCTATTAGCCTAAATCTAGTAGAATAAAATCCTACTTGACTATAAGCACAGAACAGCAATCTAAGTTCCACTGGCCATAAATAATCGTAAGTGTTTACTAAGCAGTTCCCACTGAACTTAGATTGGATCAATCATCCAGTTCTGACACCACCCTAAAACCAATCATATCTCAAGTACATGCCTTGTTACTGATGTGTAGCCCCATTCATTCTGTTTCCAGCTTTTGAGACAGTGCTTAGAAGGAGCTCTTTGCTGAAAGGAAGAGTGAAGGGGTAGTTGGGATGAAGGGGAAACAGATGAGCAGGTCACCTTGTCTCATTGGCAGTCCATTTCCTGGCCATGTTCAGAGCCTCCTTTTTAATGCCCACAGGAGACTCCATAAAGTTAGAGGGTCTTGAGGCCTTTGGGACATCAGAAAGATAACTTTGTAGTAAAGTAGGTAGAGTATATTGGATTCCTATTGCTGCTACAGCAAATTACCACAAAATTGGGGCCTTAAAACAATAAAAATTTAATATTTTACAATTCTTTTGGTTAGAAATTTGATAGGGGTCTTACTGGGCTAAAATCAAGGAACCAGAAAGTCTACGTTCCTTTCTGTGGGCTCTGGTAGGGTGTTTCCTTGCCTTTTCCAGCTTCTAGAGGCTGTCTACACTTCTTGGGTGGTGACCTCCTTCCTCCATTTTCAAAGCCACAAAGCCAAGGCCAGGCCCTCTCCTATTGCATCACTCTGACCTCCTCTGTGCCTCACTCTTCCACTTGTAAGGGCCCCTGTGACTGTATTGGGCCAATCTCGAAAATTAATCATAATCTCCCCATTGTAAGGTCAGCTGATTAACAACCTGAATTCCCCTTTGTAAGGTAACATAGTCACAGGTTCCAGGGATTAAAACATGGACATCTTGGAGAGGGGAGCATTATTCTGTCTACCACAGGAGAACATTGAACCCTAGTTAAGGATGAGAGCAACTATTATAGACACCACATGTCAATTCTGACGTGTGAGGTTAAGCTACAAAGAGGAAAGTAAACCTAGTGGTTGGAAGCGTGAGGGATTGGGCAAACCAAATTGCAGAACAGGGAAGAGGCCAGAGGCAGGGGTTCAGGACCCATGAAAAGAGTGACACAGTTGAGTTAAAAGCTTGCTTTTATGGGCTTCCATTTACATTGTGGTACCACCCAAGAGCTTAAAAGAAAGTCTCACTATTTGATGCTATCTTATCCCTCAATGTCTTATCATCATTTTTCATTCTCCTCCTGACTTTCCTCTCTTCTATTCACCTCTCCAATCTTCTCCATATCTTCCTTTTAACTCTTACTTTTTCTTCAAAGTTAAATGAAAGAAAATCAACCATATGTACAATTGGGGGGAAGTTAACCTCTGACATTATTTTCTGAATTTAATTTCATATATACACTGCATGATAGTGACATCTGGTTTGATTATAACCTCCTCAGAGGCACTGCCTTTTATTCATGTATGAAAAATTTTGCAAAAGTTTTATAACTTTTGTGTCTATTATAAAGAATCTTACAATGTCATGAACCCAGCCAGTAAGCATTAAAATGTAAATTTATGGAAAGAGAAAAAAATGCTTCCGGGAAAAAACAAGAGGTTAATCTGAAGTTCAGAGTCAAAGGAATTGCTGAGGAATAGACAATGGTACTAGGAATACTGGCTGGAGTATTGGTATATAGGAGAAACTGGATTTTTGTTCTACTAGCTTGAGTTCCACCTGGAGCAGATTTTTCTGGCTCTCCATGTGAAGAAGATTTCAGCATGGGTCTATATTTCCGTGGTAGACGCTGATATAGAATGACCCATGACCTCAAGTCATCATTTTCTGCCTTTGGCACAAAAAGATAATTGTCTACTACTGACTGTTCTTCACTTTTATTTTGAGTTTTCTAAAATTATAACAGTAACAAATGCTCAATTTATCTTCCTAAAATTCAATCCATGCAAAAATACATGAAGAGTGAGGGTCTCTGTATTCACCCCTTCCCTATTCCTCCTTCTCTCCCCTCAAATAACCGCTGAAAGGTATGTACCCTTCCTGACCTTTCTCTGTGTCACACAGAGGTGTATAAGCATACAGGTATGTCATTTTCTGTGATATACCTCATTAACTTGCTTTTTTCACCCAATATATCCTGGATACCCATCCATGGAAGTATATATAGTTCAACCACATTTTAATTAGCTTCATAGTACTCTTTACAGAGAAATGCCCTGTGATTTTTTTTTAACTCTTTCTTTATGAGTGGATATTTACTTGGTTTCAATTTTTTGAAAAAACAATATTAGATTATATATCCTTATACACATATCCTTGCACACTTGCCTGATTACTTCTGTAAGAAAGATGCCAAAGGTGAAAATTTCTGTGTAAATTGAGCAAATAGGTGTTGTTAACTTACATGCCTACCAACAGTAAATTAGAGTTTGATTTTCTCTGTACTCTTGAAGACTCTCGATATGAGAAATATTTATAATTTTCCTCTACCTGATGGCACAAAAATCGTATATAATGGTTAATTTGATTTGGTTTTACTTGATCAGTTTTAGGATTGGGCATCTTCCCATATTTTACCATAGTATTTCCTTTAAGCTATTAGTCTCCTGAAGATTCTTTGGAAGATTGCTATGGTCATTGATAGACAGTATGAGGCCACTTGGAGTTAATCTGGAACAAAGCAAGCTGACATTCTTGGGAAAGTGGGATAGAGCCATTCTGCAGACTCCTTATTGGGCATCTCCGTAGCTATCTGTAGGCTTGCTCTTCCCACTCTGTGTACTAACAAGAGGCTTGTGGGAAGTAAATCAACAGTTCTCATGCTGCAAGTCATCAGATTTGGGAAATATCTTAGGCTTCTTTAACCCTCAATTTATGGAAGAGCTATTGGGCAACAATCCCTGAAAATCCCCAAATGGCATAAAAAAAGAATATGGATTTTAGAGTCAATCAAACCTAAATCCTCCACCTATTAAATTCATGATCTTGATCAAATCACTGAACATTTCTGTTAAGGGTGCTCCCAGGATTGCTGCAAGAATTAAATAGGATATATGGAATATTAGATGCTTAATAAATGCGAGAGTTCCTCTCCTTTTCTTGTTTCCTTTCTTGCCCCGTGGATGCCCAGGTGTCTCCCTCTATCCACAGGACACAAGTGCCAGCCGGCACAGCCTTGCCCTCTGCTTGAATCATGGAATGGAGCCTGCTTTTTGGTCTCTGTCCAGATAGCTGATTTCTCTGAAGATTGGGTTTTTGTCATTGCTCTTTCTTCATCTTATATTTAGAAAGATTTTCTTGAAGGACACTACTCTTTCTGATTGTCCCATCGTCTTTGCCCTGTAGTTTAAATGCCTCATCCCCTTCCTCCAGATTTAAAGCCTGCCTGATACTGGCGCAGATTGCTAAACTTGGATTTGGACTTGACCTTCTCTTATGTGCCATTCACTTCCTCTCCCGCCATAATTCAGTCTCCCTTTATGTTTCTGTCTCCCCCCACTCCCCAACCCTGGCAGCAAACTGTCCCTCCTCCTGTGCTGGTTCTACCGTAGTTTTCCTTTGCTAGAACAATGAGACGTGGCAATGCAGCCTAACGGGCTTCCAGAAGCCTCAGCTAACTATTTATCTTGGTTCTAGCAAATAATGCTGAAGAAGGGGAGGAAGTGAAGTTGCCCTGAGAGAAAGCATGTCTCCCACTCCTCTTTCTTGCCTTTCACTTGTGGTACAGGAAGCTCCCCACCCTTGTCCCCAAACTGGAACAATGTATCAATCTATAGTGATAAATCTCTGACAAGAGTCAACTGGATAAATGAGCACACAACATCCCATTCTGGGAGCAATGGACAGGAATGAAAAACAAAAATTATGGCCAACACGCCATAGGTCTGAGATCAAGTTAAAACCTTGTAGCAACTAAGCAAAGCTTTCACCGTTTTACATTTGAATCTGGTTCTACTATTTTTAAAGCTATATCTAAGTGCTTTTCTGAAACATATGCCCATGATTGCCAGAATGCATAATATTCAGCATTCTGCTTTCATTAACAAATCTATCAGAACTTGCTACTTAGTTTTATTACTAAGATCATTAGTGTCTTTAAGTGTTAAATAATCATAATAATAAGGAATGAAAATGTTTATATATTTTACACAGTTTCTATCTGTATTAATTTCAGTATTAGTTCAGCTTCTTAAACAGAGACCAAATCACAGCAGCTGAAAACCAGATAAAAGCATTTTTCTCTTGTTAAAGTTCCACAGCTAGAATAAGTTCAGCAGGTGGAAGCTCTACTCCACAAAATTACCGGGGATTAAGTCTCCTTCTACCTTGTTCTGTAATTCCTTAGAGGTTTCTTCTTGTTATCATGGTCAACACAGGCTTACCTCATAGCCATATTCATACATCAGCCTATGGAAAAGGGGAAAGAGGATGTGGAAAGCAAGCAGCTTCCTTTTGGGAACATGGTCTAGAAATTGCTGACGTCATTTCTGCTCACATGCTATAGGCCAGAATTTGGTTATGTGCCACACCTTGCTAAGGGAACCTGGGAAAGGTAATTTCTAATTAAACAGTTATATGCCCACTTAGACTTCAGGTGGTCCAGTTACCAAAATTCACCATGCCACATACACAACTTCTAGCCTACTTTTTCATTTAATATTTCAGTAATCATTCCTCATGTCATTAATAAATCTTCATGAACTTCATCTTTAATGACTATGTAATGGTTCTACATATGGAAGTATTCTCCTACTGTCAAACATGTAGGTTGTTTCCATTTGGGGATTTTATAAATAGTACTATAGTTAACATCTGCTATATGACTCTTTATTTGCTTTTCTGGTTATTTCCTTGTGATTTATTCCAACAAGTAAGATTGTTTTACTGATAAGTTGTACCAATTAACCTTCTCCTCAGCAGCAAATGAGAAAGTCCAATTTTATACCACCATCACTAGCAATAATTTGGTCTTTGCAGATTTCATTGATTGAAAATGGTATCTAATTGTAATTTTAAATTTCATTCCTTTATTTGTGTATTTATTTCATTACTTATGAATTTTAACATGTTTCAGACACATTAACTACTTGTATTACTTCTCTTAAATTTTTTTCTTTGCCCATTTATTACTTTACGTTTTTTCCAACTTAAAACAGGATGGCAACAGCACCTGCATAGCAGGGTATGGTAAAGATCAAACAAGAAAAGGAATAACAGAAATTTTATTTCTTCTGCCCCATCTGTTCTAGTTTCTCCTGGACAAGCCCTGTAGCCCTGGGCTCAGATTGTGTTGCAGCTAAAACTGAAGTGGTCTGAGGAGCCCCAGTCACTTTGCACCACCACCCTGTCTCATTTTCTTCATCATACTGATGATTATCAAAGATTACATTGTTTCAACGGTTTGCTTATTTTTGTCCGCCCCCCCAACACACACACACACTAGAACTAGATCCTAGTCTCTCTTCTTTAATAATACTTCTTTACTACCAAACAGCATCTGGCACACAGCAGTTGCTCAATTAATATTTTTTGGCTAAACAAATAAAACTTCTCTCACTGCCAGAATCTCTTGACTATGTTAGAAGCTTAGGCACAGTCTGCAATCACTCGTTTTCTAAAGACAAGATGTGAAGCCCCCCACACACCCTCCCACGTCCATGCACACTCACTCACTCACACTTCCAGGCTCTTCTTGTCTCTGCCCCCAGCTGTCATGCTGTGATCCCAATTCAAAGTGCCACCACCAATTACTCCCTGACATTCCATTGCACTGTATCCCACATCTGGCACAGTTTCTTCTAAAACCTGTAGTCTCTAATTGAGAACAAAAAGAAGAAAGACAAGAGAAGGAGAGCTCTGATCTGGCTGCCTATAAAATAGTGTCCTCATGCAGAAAGGAATGTGGTTGCCTGACTTTCTGGTTGGAATCCTTAAGCTAGCAACAGGCTGTGTTGGTAACAGAGAGCTTTTTCATATCTTCTGCCAGATGATGTGTACTTTTCCAAGCCAGAGGGTGGAGCAAACAGAGTCCATCACTGTGCTTCTCTATCCAACACCGCTGATGTGGCAGTATCGGGAAATCCTCAAGCTGGCACTTAGTCTTCTTATATCCTGCTCATCAGAGCCATTGCTATTTTTTAAAGAAATGCTTGTACATTTTGAGAGGGATTTTCATGGACTGTTAGGCAAGCACAGATGAGGTATCTCTTTCTAGACTGAAAGTCTAGCTAATGTCTAATTTTAAATTCATTTTCTTTAGCATGCAGTAAGAGGTATTATACATTTTCGCTTAGATGTCTTATTTTACTTTTGTTGTTTCAGAATAATTATAAAAGGTTTCAAATGTATGTTAATATTTTAAAACTAACTCCACTTTAATAACTATTAAATATTATGGTCTATATATACGAGTAACCATTTTGAGACCTAATAATTCATTAAATTTCAGAATTTCTTGAACAAATTAAAAAGCAGGGAAAACATATGAATTGTTTTTGGAACTTAGGCTGAATATTTCCTAGTTAAAATATGAATAACTATCCTTCCAAAGTTCCCAGGGAAGGTAAATGCCTAGTTCTCTCCCCAAGCCTACTGTTTCTCTTCCTGCTTCTACTTAGCTCCTTTCTGAATTGAATGGAAGTCCACATTAATAAACCTCCTTCAAAATTATGTCCTAACCACCCTCAGCCTCAGATCTTCCCATCTTGAAATGAGGAAAAATACCCTCTTTTCTCATTGTTTCATTCAAAAGCTCTAAGGACTCATGGCAAGACTGCATGTAGCTTTAGGGTCACACTAGCACCATTCTCACTGGCTTGGAGATTCGCTGGTTAGGCAGCAAGCTGTTGCACAGCTAATCAAATCCCTTCATGCATCCTATCATGTTCTCATGTGCTAAATGTGCATTTGATATGATTCTCTATTGTGGCCAACTTCCAGCATGCCTGAAACTGAAGCAGATTTAGTCATTTCTTCAATCTCTTTCCAGATCTTGCCTGGGATTGACATCTGGGGAACAACGATATAGCAGCCTGAGAATAATTAAGTGGGGAAAGACATTTACTATGATGAACAAGGCACTGACATGGCAAGCTAACCAAAGTATCACCAATCACGGATACAATGACAAACCACGCCCCCCTCCCAGTCCTTCTGTCCTATTATTGTTTGATTATATCTAATTCCATCTAAGTACTCCTTAGTGTTCCTCACAAATTGATGACCTAATACTTTATGCCAGGATATTCTTGGTTATACTGGGAATCTAAGACATTTTTATTATCCTTTTGTTTTCAGGGATATTGATTTTTACAATATAGAAAATGTTGAAACTTGCATGTCTGTGAAATCAGAACTTACAAAATCTATCTTGTTCTGAGTAGCATAAAAACAGTCAAGGGATAAATTGGACTTCAATAAAATCGTCCCTTATTGCCACAGGAACTCTCTGCAGTGTACAAATACAAATGCTCAAAAGGAATAAGATCCTGGCATATGCAAAGGCAAAGTAAAATGACTTACAAAAACATAAAAGTCCAGAACAACTTCTCAGGAAGATCTTTAAAAGTTTCTAAGGTTCTCGGTTTATAAGAACAATTTTTAAAAAAGTTTTAGTACATCAACAAAGGTGAGCATGAGTAAGACATAACCCAGTAACTAATGAGACTGGAGGATTCAATCTAAACAGAACTCTCTTTTTTTCACAGTATTTTAAAAGACATTAATTCTCAGATGTGCCCAGATTATTCTTCAGAAGAGTTCAGAGAAATGGCTTTGATAATGATGGCTTTGAATGTGGGCAGATCTTCATTTCTAAGAGGAAATCTGAAGCTAGGTGAGGCAGTGACAGTCACAGGAGCCTGTTAGCAAGGTCACTGTTGGGAAAGGCAGTACCATGCCAGCAGTCTTTCCACCCCCGCTCGGCTGCATAGGAACGGGCCTCGGGCCTAGAATGCTCCCTTACCAAGAGATAAAGAGTCCTCACAGCCTGTACTGGGCTTGTCACCTTGTGTGGGAATGTCTTTCCCTGTTTCAGACTCCATCTATCCTACTTTGTTCTGCTTAAAGATGCATATTAAATGGCACCTGGCCAACCCCACTATTATATCTGTCCCCTGTGGGGAGGGGACAGATTTCTTCCACTGCAGCACAGGAGGAGTGCATGTGGACCAAGCACCATGTATCAGCTACCAGGAATGACCCACTGGCCACAGGAGACCACTGCCCACCACTGAAGCTGATTTTGCTCTGTCTCTTCTCTTTGTGAGCAAAATGTTGTGTTTTCCTTGGCAACTCCAATACCAAGATGCAGTGGGCAGAAGTGCTCCTACTTCTTCTTCTGATAATAGGCAACAGATGCCACTTGCTTGACAATCACACTTTAGATGTGCCAAGAGGCCTGCCTCATAGGCACCTTAGAATGAGAACATGTCGAAAATGCTAAGCTAGCTGTAGTAGCAGATGAGCTTCCAAGGTATTCTGAAGGACTTCAAAAGACATATAGATTGCTAAATGAGTTCATCTAGAGGAGATGTGGAGGGAAGACTTTTCTTTTCTCTTGAAGGAGTTGTAGAAACCCTTAGGAAAGAAAGTGCACTAACCTGAATTTAATTTGTGAACCCAACCTAACTTTGAACAAACCATAAATTTGCTGAGTTGCAATAGGCCACAGATGCCATGTGAGCTAAGCACATACATCAGTGTTTCCCAAAGACCAGTCTGCCAAACAGTTGTATCAGAATCCACCTGGGAAACATTTTTTAAATACAGATTTCAGGCAATACCATGGAGACTTTTGATTTAGTTAGTCTAGAATGAGGCCCAAGCATCTCTACTTTTAACGGCCAGGAGTGGTGGTTCACACCTGTAATCCTAGCATTCTGGGAGGCTGAAGCAGGTGGATCATTTGAGCTCAGGAGTTCGAGACCAGCCTGAGCAAGAGCAATACCCCTGTCTCTACTAAAAAAAAGTAGAAAGAAATTAGCTGGACAACTAAAAATATATAGAAAAAATTATCTGGGCATGGTGGCATGCACCTGTAGTACCAGCTACTCGGGAGGCTGAGGCAGGAGGATCACTTGAGCCCAGGAGTTTGAGGTTGCAGTGGGCTAGGCTGACACCACAGCACTCTAGCCCAGGCAACAGAGAGAGACTGCCTCAAAAAACAAACAAACAAACAAAAAAACCCCAAGTTCCACTGTTGGAAATGCAACTTAGAAAGAAAGGGATGGGCCAGACTAGTAGAGCTCAGGACCTAGAAATGTGGCCCACCTGCTGCTGGGATGCAGGTGCTTGTTTCTCACCACTCCTCCAAGCCTGCACTTCATGCAAACCCACCCAGAGGCACACCAGACTCCTCGTCCATCCTCACTGCCGTCAGGTGGTTGTCCTCACCTGTGCATCTTTCCCTCCTCCTCCCTTACACAAACAGCTAATTTGTATTAAGCACATACTCTGTGCCAGGCACTGTACTATTTTATTGGCATTATTTCTTTAAGGGTCACAATAACCCTATGAGGTATTTGTTATTATTTTAACCCTTTTACCAATGAGTAAACTGATGCTTTTAAGCAGAGATGGAGCATGCATAAAATGACATGTTAAGCAAATGGCAGAGCCATGACTTGGTTTGAGGCTTATCGGTGGCCAAAGCCCTTGCTTCTAGCCCCTGTGCTGAGCTCTCTGCTATTGACCCAGGCTGTCCGCCATACAAGGCTGAACTAATTCCTGTTGCCTCCATGAAGTGGAGGGCAGCTCTGGGCTTCACTGGATCAAAGGCAACGCCAAAAATTTTATTTAAGCACATCAAAGTCTGAAAACCAAATAGAGAATCAGTGAGAATACTTCATTATCCCTTGCAAAAGGTGCCCTCAGGGCAAACAGGGAAATAGTGAAGCTCACTGAATACTTAATACTTGAGTCTTGTCCCAAGAAGACATTAGCTGAGCCTCATTTTCTTTAAACAGTCAGAAGCATGAAAACAAATAGTGATCAGTGCTTTAGGAAAATCAGTCTGAACTTTGGTTTCTACACCATTTTAAGTGGAAAGGGTATTTTCAAACAAACAAGTCATCCCTAGTTCTCATCCCTGCATCTTTCCTTCTTTGTGTGAGAATTACGGCCTTCTCACTCACACCTGCGGGCCCGGCCTTGGTCCCCTTGGAGGTGGGACAGAGCTCCAGCTTCACACTATCTGACTGAGAATCGTCATCACTTATGCTACTCTGGCCTTGACCTTATACTCAGTTTGAAAAACTAAGAGATAATAGATAAATATACAAATAAGTTTATATTATTATCCACATATACATAGATCTATATATCTACATCAATCTATCTATACAGACACATCTGTATGCCAGTCATCTTGTAAGTGATTAGGCACAATTATAACAGGCCTATTATGTACCAGCTTCTATAATTAGGCACCAGCAATAAAATTAGAATAAGATCTGGTTCCTGCCCCCAGATAGTTTATAATGACCATCATGCACCTAGAGGTTACCTCATTTAATTATCAAAGTAACTCTCAAACACAGTTATTATTTAAACAGAATTTTAAAGAGACCAGGGACAAGTAGGGAAAGTAAACAACTTGCTCAAGGCTATGCAGACTATAGCGGTGGATGTTTCTGCACCCAAAATACAAACATTTCTAGCCTTGATGTACTGCCACTGCCTCTGAGTCTTTCCGAGATCTGGCCTCCAACTTTGATCCTGTTTCTAGCAGTTCAATCCATCTATTGATCTCCATGCCGGATTCCTCTCCCTATAACCATCCAGGATTTCTGAAGTGACTAGAACTGAAATTCTCCCTCCAGGTGGCGCTCTGTCATATGCGGCAGTGCTTGCCAGATGGGCGCTCAGCTTCCCTTTCCAGGCCCCTGATTCAAGGAGGAGACAGCCATCGTGCTGGACTCCACTGGCCTATCTGGATCCCTGTTTTTCAGTGGTGACCTCCCTTTTGCTCCAACTTCACCAGATGACCCCAGTCACCTGTCTCCCTGCTGTCCAGATACCACGCTCTGCCTGCAGCCGGCACACCCTCTAGGGCCTCCTAGGCCTGGCTGGGTGTGTTCTAGGTTCTTGCCTCTCCAAGGTGGTTAATCAGCTCATGCCTGGCCACACCCCACAATGTAATAGGAAGTACCATAAATGCACTCAACCTTCCTGCAGAGCAGTCTGTCAATAAGTAACAGCAACTATAAAAATGTCACATAGGAGAGGAGTTCTGCACCAGAGGAGAGAGGACTGGCAAGCTGGAGGCAATAGTCAGAATCAAATCTGTCTCACACATACTCACATATACACACACTTGCACATTGCCCGCTACCTCCCCTCCCCCCAGTTATGGTTCTCTGGAACTAATAGCCAGAGCAAAAGGCCACAGTGAAGGGGTCAGAGTCATTTACTATGAAGCTAGTGACATTTAGGCTTTAGGGCCCCTTCCTTGCACTGGTCGATGAGTATTCAGGCTGTAGAGTGTGCTAAGTGGTAAAGGGAAGCCAGGTGACAACAGGAAGCATTTTGTGTAAGCATTTCTGACAAATTACCTAATGAGCTCTCTGAAGAAAGAGACATGACTCTCCAAGGAGCCATGTTGTGATTTACTTTCTCATTCTAAATAAGTATTTTCATTTATATCTAAGTTAATATTGATAATTGTCTATTAGATTCAGAAGGCTTCCCAAACTGAATGAGCTATGGGCACCACAAAGCTGAGATCCGCTCCGGAGGAAGGAAATACTGGTACTGAAGTAGCAAGGACACTCAAAAATTATGCTGAGATCCAAAACATCAGGAGGACAATCTGGAGTGTCGGCCCATTGAGAAGCAAAGGCAGTTAGGGAAGTGGTTATATGAAATCCAGGATTCAGGAGTCTAGGTATAAGCAAACAAAGTGGGAAGGATTCAAAGAATTGCCTGAGTAATTGTGGCTAATGGTCAGGATAAGGCAGGATGTCAGGGACCCAACTGAGAGAGCTGGAGTTGGTTCCGAGGCTGCAGTCCAAGCGAGGAAACCAGGACATGAGCGTCATTGCACAGACTGGGCAGATGGTGGGGGAGGGTGGGAGAAGGCCGCTGACTGGTGGGCACACAGGCGTTATCACTGACCCTAAGACATTTCACCCATTAGTAATGGGGTCAGGTGCCTTATACTCATCATGGGCTCTTCAGAGCCTGCAAGTTAACAAGACAAGCAACAGAATCTCATGCATAAAGAGGGACTAAGAATATCACTTACCTATCTCATAACATCATTGGGATGATTCAGTCAATGCCGTAGATAAACCATGTAGCCTGGTGCTCTATTCAATCCTGGACAAACACTCAAGCTCTCTTGAATATGATCCTACCTTGAATACAGTCAGAAGAAAATGAGTTAAAAGACTCCTAGTACGAGAGTTGCAAATTTAAAGGGAATGACGCGGTAGGAATGAGCTGCTAATTCTGCTTTTAAAAAGAAATCACCAACAAGATGCAAAAATGCAACTTGTATGTTTCCTTATCGATTTAATAAATTTTTGTAAATTTCTGTCTGCTCAGTTAGTTAGTACTGGTTAAGTTTCCTTTGTAGTAATAGTTTTAATACTCCTTATAGTAAGGACTACCAGTACTATATTTTATTTTCTAAATTGATTTAGTATTCTAGCTTCACTCTGGTATGTTTCCTTGTGCTGTGGGAAAACATTCAGGAATTTCCTTCTATTTCAACACCATGTTTGTGGCTCTTCCCGGCACTGTCCTTTGCCCCAGAACGTGGATCCTCCTGTGAGTGGACTTTGCAACATCTTTCCTTAGATAATGTCTCCAGCCCCTGGCCTATCACTCAGACACCCAACCTCGGGAGGACACATTGATCCCCAGCACTGCGACAGGTCTGCCAAGGCAGTGATTTTATCCTCATCTGAGAAGCTAGATTCTAATTCTATCTGATCACAAAAGGTTGAGTCTAAGCCTTACAACAGAGTTGCTTAGACCAAAACAAGAGATACATGGATAAGCAGCCAAAAGATGTTAGAAGGTTAGAGATCAGGATCTTTATTCAGTATAGATGTAGACCCTTTTACTTTCCTCTGAGGGAAAAAAGGTATTCTATATAATTAAGGAAAAATTTTCACTAACTGTGGTTGTGTTCCAAGCCCTCATAGAAAATACTTTGAAAGCACAGGGTTTCACTCAGGGAAGAGTATTCATGGTTTCAGAGGAGGGAGGCAGCCAGTTATATGTTTTTTCCCACCTACCCCAATATTCACAGCTAATGAAATGAATTTGGTTTTGCCTAATCTCTATGGCAGAGCAATTTTTGCCTGACCTCTCAAGTTCTCTTTAATCCAGAGATTGTACAACCAGCAGTTTTGTCACAAATCCTTAAGACATGACAAACATGAAAATGGGGCAAAGTCTGGAATCAACAGTCACTGTCTAAACTTTCAGGCTCTGGAACACTTTCTTAAACTGTCCACAAGCCACCGCAAGATGCTGAAATCTCCCCATCCATATTTTTTTTCCATTGATAAGTTGTATTTCTTTTTGAAATAGAAGAAACATCTACCTCATCTCTTATTAAAATGAGAGACATCAGTTACATAGCAAAGATGCCGCAGGTGAAAACACAGCTGCCATTACTATCTACCATTTTCTAAATTGATTTATAATACAACATTAAGCATAGATAACAGTAACAATTAAAAGAGAATCATTGGATAAAGAAAATGTGATATATACACACAGTGGAGTACTATTAAGCCCTAAAAAAGAATGAAATCATGTCTTTTACAGTAACATGGACGGAACTGGAGGCCATTGTCTTAAGTGAAACAACTCAGATGCAGAAAGACAAATGCCACATGTTCTCACTTATAAGGAGGAGCTAAATAATGTGTTCACATGGAAGCAGAGTGTGGAATGATGCACAGTGGAGACTCAGAGGGGTAGGGGCTGGAATATGGGAGGTTGCTTGGTGGGTACAATGTGTGTTGCTCCAGTGATGGCAACACTGAAGGCCCTGACTTCACCACAGTGAAATATACCAACATAGCAAAGTTGCATTTGTACCCCATGAATACATCCAAATAAAAAGATACATGGAGAAAAGAGAGACTTGTGAAACACAAAATGAATCCAGCTCAATAAAGTAAAAAACAAATCATTGTTCTTTAGTAAATGTTAACCACAAACCCTCAAAAATGTACGTGAAGTGAAAACATTCAGAGATAAAATAGTTGTACAGAATTCATCTTAGTGTTTTGTATTTAGTATGTGCCCAATAAATTTTTACTAAATTATTCATGATTTATGTCACAACAACTGTGATGACCAATACATATTTATATGACCTTAGGTGAAGTCAGTGTAGCCTCAATGTAATTCAATCAACTCAGTATTATAAATGCTACAGCTAATTTGCAAAAATTATACTGTCAATTCCTCCTTACTGATCTAGTTGATTTATCAGCCCCACATTCCACTATATGTCTGACCTCAGAATGACATACAAACATAATAGAAGTGAAAACTTATGACACTTTAGATGTGGTTCAAAATCTAAATCCATGATAGTGTGTACACTGAAAATAGTGGTGCTCATACCATGTGGTCCCCCGGGATCAAGGTGGCAACAGGCTGTCCCTGAAGCCACCTTTGAAGGAAGAAACCACCATACAGTGATTCCTCTGGGAAAATTTTCCCTCCACTGTAGAGAAAATCCAATCAGGGCATTACCTGATTGGAAACATCAATTTCTGCTCTAATAGGTATTGATTATCTGCCAGGACATGGCCTCCTTCTAGGGGTATTGCAGGGAGAAGCCAACAGATATTTTTCTCGCACTAAGCTAGTAGCTTAATCTATTACCTTACATGGTGACCAGGGCAGCCTCTAATTAATATAGTTCAGCCAGTTTGAGAATCTGGTTGGAAAGGCAGGGAAAATCATTTAGGTGCTTTACAAATGATTCTGACTCTGAGATCCTAGGAAAAGGGTGCTTAGGAAAAAATAATATAGGTGAGGCAAAGTTTTACCTCTACCCTCTTAGGGTTTTTCAGTTGGGCCTGAGACTTAAACTGACCTAAGACAAATTAACAGGAGAAAAGCATACAAATTTATTGGACATATGTTTTACATGACACAGGAGCCCTCATAAGGAGACGAAGACCCAGAGAAGTGGCAAAACTGAAATGCTTTTATACTAAGTTGAACAAAGAGAGGTGATTGTTGAAAAGTATCTGAACTATGGTGGGGAGGCTAAAGGAAGATAAGGACTATTTTAACAAGGTCTGTTCATACAGAATTCTCTGTCTTTACTTTCCATCCGGATGATAAGAATGTCACTTTCCTTCTGATGTAGAGAGCACATCTACCATATGGGCATTTTATCTCCTTTCAGGAAGAAAAAGGGAACGGTCAGAATACCCTTATTATACTTGCTGTTTTTTTAAGTGCCTTTAGTTCAAAATAATCTTTATGCCACGTGGCATATTTTGGGGTGGCATATTTTCACCCTTCAATAGGTACAGATGAATTGTCAGTAGAGGTGAATATTTCTAGGTGCTCATACAACAGGCAGACCTGTCTTCTTGCTCCCTTGAGATCTTTTCATGGTTGGCTTTGAAGTTGGCATAAATTTTACCTTGGGTTTCTTAGACATTCATCGGTAAGGCCGAATGCTTTTACCAGGAGAACTGGTCTTGCTAGCTTTTAGTGGTTTCAGCTGTAATTTTAGGCGACAAGGGACACATTCCACAGTGCAGTGTGGGACGGAGAGCTCCTGACTGTGAGTCACAAGACTCAGGTCTGGTTCTGCCTCCACCAGCAACAACCACATAATCACCCTCGAGGTCCATTTCTCCATCTTCAAAATGGAATTGATAGGCTACTCTCTGCCATATCTAAAAGGAGTATTGAGGGCAAATAATAATAAGAAGATAGTTCAAATAACTTTGGAAGAGAAGTAAACACACACTGATAAGACAGCGAGGGGGCATAGGCTGTTTGCACACAGAGGCAGAGGATGGAGGCAGTTAGTCAAACAACTACTACAGAAACCACTCCTACCTCCCACAGAGAAGAGAAAACAATGCGCACACACTTGCTAACACTTATTTTACTCATCTTTGCATTCCAGATAAAAGGAAAATTTTGGCTGCCTGAATTACCTAGATAGTTTCCTTAAAAATCTCTGTTTCACATATGTAGTGATAACCTCAACAAGGGCACTATTGTTTATGGAACGAGACAATAGACCTAAAATCACATCTTTCCCTTGGAATTTAATTTTCAAAGAAGACAAATTATCATGCTATGTTCACCCAAATGGAACTTCAGAAAGCCACAAGAAGTACCTAGAGTTTAGCCAAGGGGTTAAGATTCAGAGTCTTCTACAAAGTGTCTCTTCATGGGATTTCTTTAGAGCGTCAGACTGAACCCTGGGGATTTCTGGATGACTCTTGCAAAACACTGTGACTTAGCCCTGTGGTTGTGCTGCCAGGACATATACATCAGGATCTCAATAAAACGCCATGCCTCAGGCTTAGACAAGATTTGGGGGATTTTACTGTGGTCATTATTCTAATTTCTGGGAAGAGTTTGTGAGAGCCCTTCCCAAACCAATAGGTAGGCTATTATAAAGGGTGATTGACCAGCTCTGCACACTCAATTTAAATATAATTTAGAGGGAGAAAAAAGGGAAATGATTCACTTACTATGTAGGTTTTGCTCTTTGATTTCAGAAAGAAGTCTATATTCCTAATTTTTCAAAGACATTTGATGCGTTTATCTGGAAGTCTATACTTCTCAATTTATGTGACTAATTTACCCTAACCTGTTTTTATAATTCAGCTATGTCATTCAGCATGACAACTTCGTTGTCTTTATAAAATGGGCCATTTTAATAATGTGTAACAGTTATTGAGGATTTTAATTTGAAATCCGGTATTTATGTTACATTTTTACGGTAGCTTTGGGTGGAAGACAGGCAGAGCTCTGTATTTATGACTACAAGATGTGATAAGCAAGTTCCTGAGTGTAACCTAATTGCCTACAGGGAGAAAAAAAAAGGCTACTTCTAGAAGCACCTTCTGTTAAAGTATCTTATGTTCAGGAGAAATTGACTGAACAAATGTGACAATGCAAACTTCATACCCACTTATGATAGCACTGCAGGTGCCTTCCACACTTCCTGGAAGCTGTGAAATTCACCACCAATTCCCATAAACTTGGGAATTCAAACTTCCTTATAATTTACTGTGTAAGTCTTATCCCACACCTGAGTAGAGGTCAAAGTCTCCTTAATACCGACCCTTTTATCTAAGCAGTGGCTTTGCCCCTGTCCTGACTAAGAGACAGGCTCTCCCTTCAGCTGCTTATCTCAGGCCACCTGGTAATCAGCCCTACACCCACCACCCCCACCCTGGGGAGAGCCGCCTCCTGCTGGGTTCATCATGGACCCTGACTCAGAGCAACCTGATAGTACCCACGAAACCAGCAGCAGAAAGGAAAAAAAAAAAACTGGTCTCCTGGCCTACAGTGCCTTCATCTTTCAAAGTAAGGTTTTTACAAAGATACAGTTTGAACCATACTAAGAACCCAGCATTATATTTACATCCAGAATTCCAGAACAACAAACACTTATTTGTTTTAGAGATTCAAAGAAAAACATGATGTAGAAAGAGATGTCAAAATCAAGGTTCTTGTTCAAAAATATAATGTTCTGTCTGTAAAAATTAAGTCAAAGCAATATAAGTATACATCAGGTTCAAACAAATTTTTGTAGGAAAATGTCTTCTTAGACCAAGACAAGCCTCCAAATTGAATGTATATATGTAAATGTGTGTGTGTGTGTGTGTGTGTGTGTGTGTGTATCTTGACCTCTTATTATTGAATGTCAGGTTTAAAAAGAGTCCTAGAGCACTAATTCTCAAATACTGATCTGCAGGCCCATTAAATCAGTGTCAATGTAAGGTCTAAGCAAAATGAAAGGAAAAAAAATAATGTGTGTGTGTGTGTGGCCTTGTAAGGCTGCCACTATCCTTACCCAAAAGGATCTATTCTTTATTACGTTTTTCCTACTTTTTTTGGTAAAATTATCTTTTCTTTTAAGAAACCATGGTCATAGTAGAAAGTCATGTTGCCTTTTGTTGTTGTTTGGCTTGTGTTTTTAATTTGGTAAAATAAAACATTAAAAACCTGATCAGTCTCCAAATTTGGGATGGCATGGGGATTTATTTCACTGATCCTTCCTTGAAATTCATACAACTGGGATGTAAGCCATAGACAACATGTACTCAACTCTATCTGATAATAACTTTCATCCATTAGTCCTAGTTCTAGCTCCTATAGCCACACAGACTCTGTTGCCCTTCTTCCAAATGAAAGTCCTTTCTATGGTTGAAGAAAGTGCCTCTGTTCTCCTCTAAGATCTTTATTCTCCAGAATTAAAAATCTTTTATTGTCTTCAACTCTCCTTTTGATCCAGACCTCAAAGTGGAGCCTGTGACGAAGAAGAAAAAGAAATACGAAAGAAAAAAATATGTACATATTTATATTATTATTTAAAGAAAGAAAAAGACATTTCTATGTTTTATCAATGAGGAAACTAAATCCAAGCGATTAAGAGGCTTAACAAAAATCTAATAGTTGGTTAATGACATCCAATACTAAGCAAATCAAAATGTCTTACCCTTGAGAAATGTTTGCATTAAGACAAAGGAAGAAAGACAGCAGCAGATGTATGTAAATTGGTGCAACAAAGATTTTCAGTGTTTAAACTATGCCACGCAGTATTGTAGCTGAAAGGAGACAAGTTAGAGTCCCTGCTTTTGAGGAACCAACAATCATGATATAGTATGGAAATAAAATAGCATGAGAAAATAGCATGAAAATAAAGTAGCATGAGAAAATAGAAAACAGCAATTTCACTTGGGAAAGCTGGAAAGGCATAAGAAGAGAAATGAAATTTAGGCTGGGCAACATAGGATGAGTAAGAGTTTGCCAAGGAAGGTTAAGCATGTTTGGAGGGAGATAATAAGTTCAATTCTAGACAGTTGAACTTCAGGTAACCTTGAGATATCTAGAGGAAATAGCCAAGAGGCAATTATACCATGTAAAAGAAAATTGAAGAAACAGACTTATAAGGTACATGCCCACAGAAAGCAGAAGAAGAAAATTTTTTCACTTTTCTACCAAATTGGTAAATGCTTTGTGTAAAAGTTTGGGATGAATTTACTTTTAACTATGTGATCCAGGATGGTTTTCTTTTCCAAATCATGGTGGATCAATCCATTTTCCCTGATAGCGATGAAATAAGACAGAGAATTAGAAATATAACTCCCAAAGAGTTGAATTTCGATATTGTGAGAATAAAGTTATTCAACAGCAAACTTTCTGTCTTTAACTTAGAGATATGTATGTTTAACCTACAACCAATAAATTTTCAGTGTTTCATGAGTATCTGCCCTAGTATACCATTATTGGAAAAACAGAAGTAAAGAGATAGTTTTAGCTTTGAAATTCCTTGAGATTACCTGCTTAAGATTATTTTCATATAAATATGGAATGACTTCTTGATACTGAATAAATACTCTGGATTTCTCTTCATCCTGGCAGAAATAAGTAGTTTGGTTTGGAGTCCAGACTGATGAGGATTCCTCAGTAGTGAGAGCAGCTGCCTACAACAGGCTGCACTTGCATGAGACGGTTCTGGCATGATCTCTCCACTCCTGTGCCCGCTGAGCCTGCCTCCTCCATGCTCCCTCCAACACCCACACACCTCCTCTCCTGGTGTCTCATGGAACATAAACTTGGACCTCATCATCTTAGCTCCCACATACACTTGAACACAATACCATGCACATAATAGCAGCCCAAAAACTATTTTTTGTTTTATATGTAGAAGAGAAACCATAATTTTTTTTTCTTTCCTTTTTTAGGTTCAAAACAAAAGTCAAATTAACAAAAGATAAGTAGAAGTTTATTAGTGCATGCTGTACCCATCATGTGGGAGAGGCTTCAGTCCAAAAGTATTTCTCTCTCAAGGCAGAGGCTTAGGGGCTTTGCTTAAATAGTATTTTAACACAGAGCCATAAATCCTATATATTGGCAAGACAAAGGAGAGCACAGTTCTGGTCTTTTAAAAGGTGGGAAGATAGTAAAATCTGTTCCTACATTCCCCTGGTGCCTGCTGGTCCCTTCTCTGGGCCAATAAACAAGTGCTATCTCCAGTAAGGACGGATTTATGTCCTGCCTTCGGGCAAAAAGAGGCTCAGGCTGAGTGTTGCCCTGTGTTTTCAGTGTCTTTAACCTAACAATCCTCAATGTTTTGGGGAGAAATACCTTGGTTTCTTCCAGATAAATGCAGCTGAAAACAACAGTTACAAATTTTTCAAAAAGTAATACATTTGAATCAACAATGCCTAGCAACACCCGCCTGCTCACATGCTCAGGGTGTGTATTTGGAGGTCTCTAGCAGGCATACATCTAGGAGAAAACTTCCTGCAAGTATTGTTTACTCCTTCCATTTTACCCATTTCTTGAAAGTTTCAACTTGAAATTTTGAACAGTAGCCTGGACGCTCGATTTGGTGGATGCTAACCTCTAATACTACATTTAAACTTACTGAACAAAATGATCTCTCTCTGTCCTGGGGATTCTATTTTGAGTTTTCTCTTGGCACCATTTTAGCATGCACTTAAAACTGGGATTTTTTTTGAGCTTGGATGAGATGCAGAATAATTTTCTGTAATGCATAACTGAGAAGCAAGAAAGATATTTCAGAAAAACAAAGCTGTCTCTAAGTGGTTATAAGAATAATTTTAGGTGGGACTGATAGATAATTTAATTTTAGTAGCATTAATATGTGGAACAAAATATTAAAATGTTGCTTTCATACTTTGTGGTATATTGTTAATTATATATAACAGCTATGAATAGTACAAATTTTGGGTACATCTAAAAAATTCTCATCTATTTGCCTGGATTATTTTATAAATATAAGTTGAATAAAAGCATTCAGTCTGGTGTTATTTATTATCTCATCTCCAGTCATAGATAAAGCCCAGGGAAAAGTCCTTTGTAAATGTACTTTAATAATGACCCTGGAACATTTAATTTATGTACAAAATCTGCTATAATTATTTCTCCTGGTAGCTGGTTTTACACATTGATAGTAAGAAAATTAAGAGCCTCCATTAAAAATATAGAGCTTCAAAATAAAAAACAAAGAATTAGATACAAACTATTCAAAGATATTGTCCTCTTGGGCAGTTGGTCAGCCTCTCTCCAGTTTAAACTGCCTCTCAGCAAAACTGCCAAGATAGTTTCAGAGAAGATTACACTCAGAAATGTTACCTCTATATATATTGGCAGGAAGTATTGTCTAGGAAGTAATATCATCTTGTACCAGAAGCCTAGAAAATTGTCCAGTGAAAAATAATGACGTAAATCCAATGTGGCAAACCAAACAAGGAAAGTAAAGACCCACTTTATAAAGGCTTTCAATGCAAATGTTTTTCAAGTTTTCTCTTGAAAATTTTTGACTCCTGCATAGACTCTACTCCTTAAGGCTGGGGGAAGAAACGTCTTTCTCTTTCGTAATGAACCCTTCAAAGGAACATTTGAGCAACAACTTGTGGTATTGTGGGATAATCCATTTTAAAGCTAATTGTGAAAGTGAGGCCATAATTTAAAGAAAATCAATGGCCAGTTTTTCAGCTAATCATGGAATTGAGGTATTCCTTGTTCTTTTTCTCCTTGACTTCTCTGTACACCAAACACAGTTGGAAATCTTTGCCCTTTAGCATCTGGTCATAGCACTTGCCTTGTTCTTTTCCTTCCTCATCAACCGTGTTCAGTTCCCCTGTCCCTGTGTTATCTACTATGCCGCTCCCATCATCCATTCATTACTGAAAGCTTAGCTATGGAAAGCTGTGAGAATCTCTCTCTTTCATTTTACGATTTTCTATGTCAAATCTAATGCCTAAAACCATCCATGTACATCATCTTCTTTCCAAAAGTTGGTGTCCCTCCTGGCCACCGCAGTCCTATGCCCATGCCCCATACCCAGTTAGACACCAGCCCTTCTGGATCTTTTCATTGTAATGTCACCTAACAATGTTTATTTCTGTGTGACAGGATTTCATAAAAACATGTATACACACACACACCCCTAAACTGCACCTCTAACACACACACGGACAATACATTTCCCCATAGATCTGTATCTTGTGTCTGTCTCCTTACTTCAGCATTGAGCTCTGCATGCATCTTTACCTGCTTCCCCGGCTCATCTCACATGTCCTCAATCACCACTTCCATCCTGTCCATTTAAAGCAGATGACTTCACTTCTTATTAGGCTAAGAAGATTGAAGCCTTCCAGCGTGGGTTCTCCCCACTTACAGTAAAAACCTCACCATTTCACGGAATGTTCAGACATTCCTTTGTCACATTTTCCAAATGTCCTTGATTCTTTGCCTTTCTATCTGTTCTTGGATCTTGGCCCATCAATCAATTATCCCTTATCCCTCTCTGGCATCTTCTACCTCTTTCTAAAAAAAAAAAAAAAAAAAAACAATTTCTTCTACTTACAACATTCTCAAGTACTTCATCTGAGAAAAAAAGGCCTTTCAGCCCTGCAACTCTCTCAAGCCCCCAGACCAAGCCTCCCTTCCCTCACACCTCTTCTTGAGCCAGCTCCGCCTCCCCTTCCTAACCTTCTGTATGACTTCTCAGCCCACTCTACGACTTTCAGTTTTGAGGACTTTACTGAAACAGCAGAGCTGAAGACCTCTGTTTAATTCCTAAAAGCCAAATCGAAAAGCCCCTTTGCAGTCCTTAGCCTTCTCAGGCCACTGCTAACAATCTCCTGATTCTCAGCATTCTCTCTTCCCTCCGCCTGGCATTCTCCAGTCCCAAGTCCCTCCCTGTTTTCTTGGTATCTTGTGGGTTTTTTCTTGGCATGTCTTCCTTTTTCTATTTCTTAAATATAGATTTCCCCTAAGGTCCCACTGTGAATTCCTTTCTTTCTATCTATATATTCTCTTAGGTCAATTTCAACACTCACATGTGGCTAGCTAGAAAATCTGAATCTTTTCCTTCACTTTAGAAATGCAGACCAGATTTCTAACCACTTCCCAAACAGCTCTGTCTGGTGTTTTGCAAACAGCGCAAACTCAACATGTTCAAAATGTAGCTTACCACCTTCCCTATAAACTTCCTTTCCTTGCCTGAATTTCCTGTTCTATCAAATTTCTTCCCTATTAAAGAAAATCTAGTATGATTATTGTATTGACTGTTCCCAAACACAGCTCAATCATCACTTCCTAGATAGTTTAAGTTATCCTCATTACTGGAATTGCTTTCTTCTCTCTTTCCTGCCACCCAAATACTACATAACGTTTCAGATCTAGGTGTTGAGTCCCTACTGCTCCATGCCCTGAGCACTTCTCTCCTTTGACTCCCACATCTCTCGTGGTCAATTAGCATTTAACAAATTGTTACTTGTGACTCATTTACTTTTGCATCATATTTTCATTTGACTTACGTGTCTGTATTTTATCTCCTCAACTGAAGTGTAATTTTTTTCAAAGCACCACTCATAAATTACATTTCCTCAATCTACCTCCCTCATTCATGTATTCAAAGCATGTTTGTGAGGTATGTATTTCTTAGTCTGTTCAGGCTGCTATGACAAAATACCATAAACTGGATGGCATATAAATAACAGAAATTTCTTTCTCATAGTTCTGGAGGCTGGGAAGTCCGATATCAAAGTGCTGGCCAATTTGGTGTCTGGTGAGGGTCTACTTCCTGTTTCTCAGATGACCATCTTTTCGCTGTAACCTCACATGGCAGAAGGGGCAAGGGAGCTCCTGGGGGTTCCTCTTATAAGAGCACCAATTCCATTCATGAAGGTTCCGCCCTCATCACCTGATCACTTCCCAAAGACCCCACCTCCTAATACCATCACCTTGACTGTTAGGATTTCAACATGTGAATGTTGGCAGGACAGACACAAACGTGCAGTCCATAGCAATACCATATACCAGACACAATGTTAGTTACTAGGGAAAGACAAATATGACATGTTCCTGGCCATGGGGGAATTTACCATATAATAGAAAAGTCAGAAATAAAAACAAATACGTACAGCAATGTAATAGGTGTTATGTTAGAGGTGTGTGCAGTGTGATTTGGGCACTCAAGAAATAAATGCCTTAAGCAGTGGTCCCCAACCTTTTTGGTACCAGGGACTGATATTCATGGAAGGTAATTTTTTCACAGACCAAAAGGTGAGGGGGGGGTCGGGGGGGTAGGTAGAGTTCAGGCAATGATGCGAGTGATGGGGAGCGGCTGTAAATAAGATGAAGCTTTGCTCGTTCACCTGCCACTTACCTCCTATTGTGTGGTCTGGTTTCTAACAGGCCGTAGACCAGTATTGGTCCTCGGCCCAGGGGTTGGGGACCACAGCCTTAAGGGAATTTAAAATTATCCCAAAAGATGCCACTTGGGTTTAATCTTAAAGGAGAAATCATAGTTAAAAAGTTAAGCAATGGTGAAAGGGCATGCCAGGCAGAGCGCATGTACATAGTCCAAAAAATTTATTTGCAGAACACAAGTAATTTTAGGCACACAGATGTTGAGGTAGTGACAGGAATTTGAAAGGACAAAATGCTTTAAACACCAAGCTAAAGATTTTGACTCTATCCCGGGGACCATGGGAAACTATGGGGGTGTTTTTAAATAAAACCTTTTCATTTCGGTTATACATACAGAAAGGTGCACAAATCATAAGTTTACAGCTCAATGAATTTTCACAAAGCAAACACACCTATGTAACCAACACCTAGATTAAGAAAGAGAATACCACCAGAATCAATGGAAAGATTTTAAGCTATGGAAATATATTATCAGACTTGCATTTTGAAAGATCTTTCTGGTGCACTGGAGGAAGAACTGTTGGCAGGGAGACCATTTCAATTGTAAAGGCAAGAAATCATAAAGGCCTCAAAGCAGTGGCATTGTGAATAGAGAGGAAGGGTTATGTTTCAGAAATATTTAGGAGGCAGAATCAAGAGACATTTTAATAGATCAGTGTGTGAAGTAGTGGAGAAGAGGACTCTAAGATGTGCAGCTGGGTTAATGGTTGTGGTGGGTAGTTTGCAAAGATGGCCACAGAAAACCCCCATCCATGAGTGGACATTCTTTTGCAGTTGACTTTGCCACTTCTCCCATCATGAGAGGAAATCTATTTCCTCACCCCTGGAATCTGGGCTAGCTTTGTGACTTGCTTTGATCAATAGAATGTAGCAGAAGTAGCACCGTGTGACTTCTTAGGATAGATTACAATCAGCCTTGCAGCTCCTGCTTTTGTTGTCTTGGACCACTGCCCAGAGTCTGCCATAGACAGCTACCAGTCTAGCCTTCTGGAAAGTAAGAGAGAACATAGTGGTGGGGAGCATAGGAGTGGGCTAGGGTGGAGGTGGGAATAAGTTACTCTAGCCAATAGCCAGAACCTGCTGTCAAACATGCACTTGAGGCCATCTTGGACCTTCCATCCCAGCTAACCCTGTAGCTGAATGCATGAGTAATCCCCAGAGAAAATTACAAAGAACTGCCCAGCCACCTCATGGAAGCAAGAGAAAGAATAATTTGTTGTTGTATGCGATAGTGTGTTATACAGCAATAGGTAACTTTTTTCATTTTGAATGATCTCTGTACCTTTTAGTCCAGGTGATATATTTCCCTTAAAACATAAATTGGTACCTGGAAGTAGAGTGCTACCATAACAAAAACCTGAAAGACATGGCATTTGTTTTGTGACTGACAGCTGGTGGGGGCTGGAAGGGCAGTGAGGAGAATGTCAGTGGAAACAATGAGACATTGCATAGAAGCAGGAACAGGGTGACCTGTGTTATGAAGTGGTGGAACAATTGGCAAATATATCACTTGCAGTAACCTAGAAGATATAAAATTACCTACTAAACTTTTGGATTTCCAGGCAGAATGTTGAAATTGTCACCTGGCATTTTTAGTTGGGTATGATGAAGAATCACAAAACAGAGATAAGCTAAAGAAGGAATTGTTCCGTTTACAAGCGTAATTTAGAGGAAACATAGATGGGTCAGATTAGAAAACTTTCTCATCCCCACTCTCTTCAGAAGGCAATAGATTCTCAAAGTATGAAATGGCCTCAAGGTAAAGATCAAACCATGAGTATGATGGATTGTAAGGTTCCTTGTTAAGACCTCTGAAAGATTTTAGGTACTGACCAGTAGATACTTTTAGCTGAACAAACAAACAAAAGAAAACAGCTTCTACACAGCTTAAAGTTACTATCCTTACAAACGGCCCAGAGTAGAGAGAAGGGTCTGTCTCAAAAAGAATTATGGGTATGACTTTTGCAGCATGGAACGAACCCACTTAGATTCACAGGAAACTCACAATGTTTTAAGGGAAT
This sequence comes from Lepilemur ruficaudatus, assembly GCA_963574885.1. NCBI lineage: Eukaryota > Metazoa > Chordata > Mammalia > Primates > Lepilemuridae > Lepilemur > Lepilemur ruficaudatus. Next base: position 28,286 of record CAUYRT010077664.1, on the reverse strand, counting down.
TATATCACCTAGACTAAAAGGTACAGAGATCATGCAAAACAAAAAGAGGCCTTTGGGCCCTAATTTTCTACTGGCAGGAAGCAAACTGAAAAAGTTACTCAGCTACAACACGGTTCACTTCTTACAGAAAAACAAGAAATTTCAGAATGTGAAGCAAAAGCCCAGAGGGTGGAGCCAAGAATCTAGGAGAACAATGGATTAGGGCAGGGATCCCCAACCTATGGTGAGTTGTGTAAGTATTAGATTATATATTACAATGTAATAATAATAGAAATAAAGTACACAATAAATATAATGTGCTTGAATCATCCCAAAAACCATCCCTCCCCCCAAATCCATGGAAAAATTGTCTTCCATGAAAATGGTCCCTAGTGCCAAAAAGGTTGGGGACTACTGGATTAGGGATCTATTCAGAAAGCAGAATGAGCTCTAATCAATGAATATTTCTATTCTGAAATAGGAGAAACTGGTGGCATGTACCCTGGCTAGACTTCAGAATTGCTACAGTCTATTGTTGCTCTATGTTTTCCATTCTTCCCCCTTTTAAATGGGAGTATCTAATGATCTGGTTGGGTGTGGGAAGTGCAGATGGCCTGAGCTTTTAAATTCACAGATCTCTGGAACAAGACCCACACCCAGGACAAGATTAAATGTGCATGAATTTTATTTGGGGAAATATCTTTGAAAGAAAATAGAAAAAATTTCTATAGAGGCTAGGATACCCAACAGGTTGTGATGCCATTCTGACCCCAAGCAAAAGAGAGGAAAGAAAAATTAGGTGATGCTATGCAGTTCTAAGGAATATTTGGCAAGGTTGCTGGAGAGTCCTCATACTACAGTCACTTATCAGAGGAGTTCCCCATCTCTGAGAAATGGGCCTTCCATGGCATCCCTCCTGCACCCCGTCAATGCCTGGGAGCCACCTTTGGAAGGCTGGCCTCAGGGCAAATATGGGAAGGATTGCAAAGTACAGCAGCTGAGGCCATAGGTCAGATACGCTCCCTCCAGTCTGTGATCTGACAGAAGCCTTCACGTGGCTGCCACAAAGAACCACCTGACAATTCCTAAATCCTAATCTCCAGCCCTAGCTTCTATCCTGAGCATTAGAATCACAACTTTGATTGCCATCAGTCATCTTCAACAATGCCCCATATCTACCTCATTAATGTGTACAATAAGTCATTATTGAGTCCCTGTTATACACTACATATTGTGCTAGTCTGAAGAAGCTCATAGACTGAACAGGGAGATAAAAATGTGATAAATAATTATAAGTAATTTGTTTTCTCAACAAGTATTGATAGCGTACCTATTATATACCAGACACTGGTGCAAGTCCTGGAGATATAACAGTGAATAAAACATGATAATGTGCTCTAGTTGAATAAGTCAAATGAATAACTGCATAATTATCATACAACATAGTATGTGAGATAGAAAAGACATAATCTGCAGCTGGAAGTATGAATAGGAGGTGTCCACGTGCATAAGGGGAAAGGCAGGGTTTTCTAGGTTCTCAGAACAGCATAAGCAATGACAGGTAACAACACAGCCTGGGAGGAACCACATGGTGTTAGCTGTTGTAATTGGCTATTTCAATAATTTAGGTAAGAAATAAAAAGTAAATGAATGAAAGGCTGTGAAAGGAGAAAGGAGGTATGGGAAAGACAGGAAAGATACTTAAGAAATACATACAATTGTGAGGATTTGGTGACAGATAGGATTTCAGGTGGCAGAAAAGGAGAATTCCCTCAATCTCAACATGTCCAACAGCTGTCCCACTTCCTGTGTTTCATCTCGTACACCACTATTCACAAAGGCGCTCTAGTTGGGAAGCTCAGTGAGACCCTAACACAGAGCTTGGTACACATGCAATAAATGCATATTGAGTAAAGCAATTAATAACCATGAGTCAAAAACACAAACTGACATCACTGCCTATATCATCTGGGTTCTTAGCTGCAACCACAAAATGCCTTTTGGCTAGTTTAAGCAGAAAAAGTATCTATTAAAGGGTGTTTGGTAGCTCGCAAAAAAAAAAAAAAAAAAATGGAAAAGCCAGAGAAACAGAGGTTAAGCTTTCAGGAATAATGCTCAAAACCAAACCACAGAACTGTCTGATGAGGAAACTCTGGCCCCACCTCTACTGCCAAGAGTCAAATGCTATCAACTGGGCTGAAATGGCTGCTGCAGCCAGCTCCACTGCCACGTCTGCACCAGGCAGCAGCCTTGCCGACACTGCAACACTGCCACTATCAAAACTGGACACCCCTGGGCCACCCACAGGAGCAACAGCCAATGTTCCACATGGAGCCTGTCTCCTTGGGTGGCTCCCTCTGGCATAAAGTCTTGCGTGGATGTACCTGCTGGTAGAGCCTGGGTCACCTGCCTGAGTCTCATCCTCACCTGACTGAGGATTTTGAGTTTTATCTTCAAAGTCAGAACTTCTATGTTGGAAAGGTGGGGCTCTTACAGTGAGAAATTCCCCAAATATGGAAACTATGCAAGTTATCATGGGCAGCCATACAGGTGATATACATAGCTTCACTCACCTTGTGATTTTCTAACAATTAATTTAAATGCCTACTTAGAAAAGCACTAAGCCGATTGTCTAAAATTCTAAAATTAAAAAGGAATAGTCCCTGTCTTGAAGCACACATATCAGAAACTAAGACCCCTTTAAAAAGTGTGAGTCACTTCCCTGCTGTAAACAAAGGTAGTGTCACAAGTTTTGACTATAACTAATATGTGACATTGTTAGGTCTATGTTTCTCAAAACAAATTCTTCTCCAAACTTACTAAGCTGACTGGGAATTTATTCTATTTAGTGGGTTCTATTCTATTATTTTGGATTGAATAATAGTCTGTTTACTTCTTTCTTCTACAAACTGAACAGCTTGGGAGTGCTGTGTACCATTCTGTCAGCTATCACTGCTAGTTCTTCAATAAAATTTGTTTGAATGTTTTATAGTCTAATTCAATGCTTTCAGTAGCACTTTCTGTGATAATAGAAATGTTCTATATCTGTGGTGTCCAATCAGAAACCACTAGCCACATAAAGGTATGGAGGCTTTAAAATGTGGCTAATGCCATGGTGGTACTAAATTTTTCATTTAATTTTAATAAATCGAAATTGAAATTTAAATAGTCACATGTGGCTAGTGGCTAGCAAATGGGATGGTGCAAATCTTAAGCTTAAATATTCGGAAAATGATCCTAGGCTCTTCAATTGTCAACATTCTTTTCTTTACCTCTCTTTACCCAAAGTGTCACTAACCCTAACATCTGAGATTGGGTCATTTTCTTTTTCTTTAAAGTTCATTGACAGTCCCTGCCATAGACTGTAATGGAATAAATCAGAACTGGACACAATCTAATGATACAAAGTCAAGATTATTTACCCAACTGGCCACAAAGCTTCTTGATCTATTCCAGTCTTCACTAGAAAAAGAATTCAGTGATTAACAGAAGTGTGATTATACAAAAAAAATTCGTAAAAGATTATATATACATACATTTTAATAATAGAGAGGAAGACAACTCATGTTGATTACACACATGTCTTTAAAATCTAGTTACAGGAAAAAAGTGACCATAATACTATTAATGCAAATACGCATCACTACAATTATAGAATTAATCACATGATCTTAAATGAAAATAAACGCATAATGATGACACTAATCACAATTTATGTTTTTAAAAAAGATAATAGTGACCAAAAACCACACCAAAGCAAGTCAGTATTGATAATGCACCTACAAAGCAACCATCCCTCACACTCATGCTCAGTAGGAACCTGCTACTTAGCCAAAGTCTGGCAGCCTGACTTCTTAGCAGAACATAGATTCAATTTTAGTTTATAAACACAAAATTTTAGAACTCATTTGAAATGGCAGTTAAATTTGAATACAAATTTAGTATCCAAACAAATTGTGCATCACTTACCTGGAAAAACTCAAGGAAGGATGTGCTTTGCTTTAGATTGACTCACAGCCTGAGCAACTTTGAGAATCCCTTCACTGGAGAGGATCTGAAATGAATTTGGACTCTACTGTTGTATTCCTCCCATGTGGGTCATAGTCTCCAGATTCTAAATAGGTAAATAAGCATATCAGACAAGCAAGGGTCAGATGCATGATATTTAACTGGATCAAACATCAAAATGCATTCTTGTCTACATTATGATCGTTTTCCTTATCCTTCTAAGATACAATCTTCATCATGAAAGCCATCTTGATCAGTACCTATGAAATCAGAGAGGAAACAGAGTAGGGGAAACTGGATAACTCAGACTGGTCAGCAAAAATGACATTTAGAGGATGAAGAAAGACTTTAAAGCAATATAGCCTTTCCCAGATATACTTAAGTCCAGCTTTGTTCTGTGGCAATCTTTAAGAAAGTTAAATCCCCTAGACAGAAAATCATTTACTCATTCATTCATTCAACAGTATGCACTGGGGCCCTGAGTAGCAGCTTCATCTTAGATATATAAATACAAAGAAACATAGACAGTGTTGCTACCTTCCAGGAATTAAAAGCTACTCAGTGAGACTAATTTACTCCCATTCTGAGCCTAAAGTGATAAAATTCAGTTCATCTTAGCATTATGTGACACTCATTTTTTTAGGGTTGCATAATCACATCTAAATGTTCCAGAAGTCCCAATTCATTTACCTATTTTTATATTATTACAGTACTGAATAGAAATGAAATAACTAAGGAATCAATAATGTAATAACAACAATTTATGATAATGAACTAGATAAAATGATGAAAAAAGAATACATAAAAGTCACCCCTGAACATCTAGAAAATTCGGAAGTCACATGGAAATCAAACACCAGATTCTTTTATTTTTGAAGAGCAATGTAAAATCCCATGTATCAAGAATAGTTCCACAATCAGGGACAAACATACTCTCTAGAAAAACAGAACATTAAACTAGTTTTAATATTTCTATACGTAAATGACAGCATCCAATGTGAAACATATTTGAAAGATTTGTTTAACCCTCCTGAATCTTATTTCCTCCAGTCAACTCAATAGTATGGACTACTTGCAGGCATTTTCACCCAGCAGATTCTTCTAATACCTGGAGGTAGAGAAGAGTAAACCAATAAAGTAATGCTAATGTTTCACATTATCCTGCTAAAATCCTTGGATGGTTTTCTGTGACACATTCATGATAGATCACAAAATACAAAAATATGGATAGCCACCTGTCCAGAGGGACCACTCCTTCCACTTCTTATACATTTCCATATATTATAACTTACAGCTTAGGAAACAGAGGCAAATCTTTTAAGCTCCTCTTCCATATCCATTCATATCCTACAGTGGTAATCTCCAAAGCAAGGTGAACATACCTCTGCTGGACATAAGATAATTCACTGGAATCTGAGAAGAAAGTATTTATGTTGTTGGCTCATGCTATATTGGTCTAGAAGGAAAATGTAGATAATTTATTAAAAAATAAATAAAGACTATATAATGAAAATATTTTTACTGATATGAGTGCATGATTTAAAAAAAAAAAAAAGACCATAGTTCTACTGCCTGGAAATAGTAACCATTGAGTGCCTAATATGTGCCAGGAACTTAAAATACATAATCTTATTTAATGCTCACAATAATCTAAGAGAGGCATTCATATTATTTTTATTTTACAGAATAGGAAACTAAGGTTAAAAGGAGTTAAATCATTTCCCCAAAACCACAGAACGTGAAAGTGATTGAATCAGGATTGGAACACAATTCTATCCAAGGTCTTGGCCATGCTGCTTCCCTAAATCCAGAACAGTGTGATCATGGTGGTATTGCACAGTGACGTAACTTGAACACAATAACGGCAGGAAATTCAGATTGGTTACCTTAGAGAAAAGATATTTAACTATACTTTAGTTACATATGCACAGTCTTCAACTTTCAAATGGTTTGTGTTCTAAACTTGGAATTCACTTGTAAGAAATGTAGAATGCATTTTCTTCTAACAACAGGATTGAAGATAGTTGGCTGAATTTCTGGATTATACAGAATTCTATGTTTTCCTCATAATATATCTGAATTATTAGACATTAGTAATGAAAAATAGTAGAAAACCAGACTTCTGCAATGTCAACAATTAAATACTCACTCAGAATCAGAATATTACTGCTTAAGGGAAAACATTTTATAAAGGACTGTGATAATGTATAGGGTAATTTTGTTCATATTTTCAAAGGAATAGCTTCTATTAATAATTTTCATGGACTTTAGAAGTTAATGGTGTCAGTTCTTCACAATGCCTAATTTAACTTCAAAGTACATACATTTAATTTTCTTGATAGAGGTGTATAATCAGTGTTCCCTTACTTTTATTAGAATTAAGGCTGGGTTTTGAGCAAATGGAAAAAAGGGAAAGTGGGCAGAGAATGAGAGAGTTGAGACTTTGATTTTCCTAAAATAATTAGGAAAAGCTAGAAGAAAAAGAGAAGAAAATAAAGAGATTAACAATGACATGTGTATACTTGTGAAAAACACATTATCTTCAATAAAACTGGCCCACTCGTGGAATGTAGCAAATTGACCAGAGCGTGGCAAGTTGCTTATTCAAGCCTGTTTACGGTGGTTCTGGTCGGTGTCCAGCATATCCGCATATTGTCATCTTGGTTAATACGTTTGGAGGATGTGGTGCCCCTTCTCCCCAGGTTGCCGGAAGCTTGGCTAGCTTGGTCCAGGGCAGTTTGGTTGATGGGTGATGATGACTTGGACAAATGAGTGGTGGGTGTCTGTCATGAATGGATGTCAGATGTCTCTGATGACAGAAGAACCGCGTCACTCTGGCTTTCATTGCAGCGAACGACCAACGCCCAAATTATGTGTCCAGGGTTTTAAATTCAGGAAACACTTAAGATGCAGCATTGTTATTTTTGGCAGTGAATTAAATGAACAACCTCCACTGAGAGAAATATTTAACTAGCCACCTTTTGAAATCTTCCAGCATTCGCCAGCTCCCAAGAGGAAGAACATTAGAATTAGAATGGGTTTCAGAGACCAAGTCATTCTCCTCATCTTTAAGAGAAACATATTTGATTTATTTTCTGTGTCAGCTTTCCCAGATTGCTGAACTTGGAAATATACTGGCTACCTCCTCCTTTTTTTACAAGTTGCTTTAAAATGGATTGTAATTTAACTTCTCAGCTCTCATCCTCTCTAACCTTAAGATAGGACATAAATTGATATTACTTACCCTCTCCCTTCTCGAAACTCTCTTCTACATAACTCTTCCCATTCTTCTTCTACTTTTTAAAATGTTCCTTTTCTTTCTCTCTCTGACTTTATATTTACTACTCTTCTATATTTAAGGATCCCCTAACATTCTTCCTTCAGCTCTGCTTTTTTTCCCTACATGCTTCCATGGGATGCCACGCACAACTTGAGCAATTACCACCACTGAATAACTCTCTAGGTCTCTCATATTTATATTAATATCTCTTGGCCCCTAAAGTCCCAGGTCTCTCCTTCAACACTCGATAGTAAATCAACTTGCTAAATCCAGTAGATTCTGTTTCATCAATGATTTCCCAACCAATCTCTCTATCCACTCATACAGTCACACTTTCACAATTTGGGGGAAATTATTATTTCCATCTTGGGATGTTGGATAACAACCCAAATATTCTCCTTGCTTCCAGTTTTCCTCCATGGATTCCTTTTGCTTAAGTAGACTTCTGCAAGCATTTTCTGAGCATATGATGTCCTTGTTCAAAAACACTTGATAGCTAACAGAAGATTATATACATATATGCAAATATATGAATACACATCTCTATGTATATATGCATATTGTATATTATAGAGGTATACAGAAGATTGTTTCAATTCCTCATGGTATGCCATTCTTTCCACAATATGGCCATAGCCTAAGAATATAATGGGGCAGTTTACCATACTATTAATAGTTAAGGGCATGGACTCTACCTGGGTTTGAAACCCTGCTCTACCAATTAGTACCTATGGTAGGTGGAATTCTAACATGGTCCCAAGTCCTGGCCCCTAGGGCACACATACCTTCTTCCAGTTATTCAATCAAACAGTAATATAGGTACTGCTGTAAAGGGATTTTGTAGATGCAATTAAGATCCCAAATCAGATGACCTTACGATAGGGAGATCATCCAGGCGGGCCCTATATAATCAAATGAGCCCTTAAAAGGTTGAGAGCCTTCTCTGACTAGTAGTAGAGGGACAAGTAAGAGATTCAAAGGATAGAAAGTATTTGAGGTGCTAATGCTGACTTGAAGATGGGGAGGGCCTCGTGGCAAGGCATGTGGGCAGCCTCTGAGAGCTAAAGGTGGCCATGCTGACAATCAGCAAGGAAATGGGGACCTAGAACTTATAGCTGCATTATAATAAATTAATAGTATAAATAAATTTATTAAACTATTAATAAATTCTACCGAGAATGAGTTTGAAAGCTGATTTTTCCCCAGATACTCCAGATGAGAACTCAGCCTGCCTGACACTGTGGTTTCAGCCATGTGATACCCTGACCTAGCCCTGCCATGCTGGAATTCTGACCCACAGAACTGTGAGCAGACAAATGGCTGCTGCTAAATATGTGGCAATTTGTTACACAGCAGTAGAAAACTAACACAGTTATCATGATGTGGCAGCTACCTTGCCCCAGAGTGAGCAATCCAGGAGAGAGTAAGGAGGTATCCCTGATTCTTTTTATAGAAAAACAATGCCATAGACCATTTTTTAGAAGTCATTAAGTCACTAAGCCCAGTCCACACATAACGGGAGAGAAATTATGCCCCATCTTTTAAAGGAAGGAGTATCGAAAAATTTGTAGACATTTAAAAATCACCGTAATAAAAATAGTAATAATTAATGTCTTCTTATTTTTAGTATTGCTAGGTAATAGTTTCTTTAATCCAAATGACAACCTTCTAATATGGGTAGTGTTTTTACACACATTTTATAGACAAGGAAACTGAAGCACGGAGAAGTAATTTGCTCAAGAGGATAGCTGGTAGCTGACTATGCCTAATTCCAGTCCCCAAATTTTAACTCCAAAGCCTGAGCTCCCAGCCAGTATGTTAATTTTAGCAATGCATTTTAAAATATGCTTCATAAGGAAAACCTGTGAGCAAAATAAAATATTGGCCAATAAAAATGAAAATATAATTGAGTGAATTTATAATTAGTTCAATGATCATTTCCACAGATGACCAATTAATGGCTAATTTAAAGTCTACCCAGAAGGAAAATTTCAGCAGTTTGTTTAAAATTCTATCACGTATAATTCTCACTGAAACAGCTTATTAATACCTTGAATATCAACATCAATGACATGCTTACCAAATTAATAAATGTCAAGAAAATAGTAGAGTAGCTAATATACCACATGAAAGAATCAAGATGCAAAAGTTTCAGCCAGGCACAGTGACTCACACCCATAATCCTAGCACTTTGGGAGGCTGAGATGGGAGGATTGCTTGAGGCGAGGAGTTGGAGACCAGCCTGAGCAACATAGCAAGATCCCATCTCTACAAGAAAAAAAAAAAGAACAAGTTTGTAAAACGAGTTTATTTCCAACCATAAATTATTTAAAAAACAAAGCTGATTTTCTTGATATGTAAGATCCAAAAGTTTCTTACAGTATACAAGTATAGGCCAAATCTTACCCAATGACAAATTTAGAAGTTCAATACTTGTGTACTGAATTGGGAAGAAGTAACTTAATATTTGCACTTACAGAAAACAATTTTAGACAGGTGTTTGTTGACTCTAAGCTTAATATATGTCAACTCAGTGATGTGCCTGCCAGAAACTTGAATAGAACCTTAGGCTGTATTAGAAGCAGAAGTTATGCTACTCAGAACAAACCTAGAGAAATAAATTCAGTACTCGTTGATACATTGAAAATGGATGTGGGAATTTACAGAGAACAGATTGCAGTGGTCTTAAAAAGCATGTCAAAAGAGAAACAATGAAAGGACCTGGGAATATCTAATTTGGAAAAGAGAAGAAAGAAAGGAGAATATATTTCTCAACTCAAATATTAGAAGCGCTGATATGGAAAAAATATTTCATGTTATTTTGTGTAGTTTCAGAAAGCAGAACAAAAATAAATGGATAGATATTGTGTGGAGGCAGATTTTGATCAGTATAAGAACTCTAACAATTTCAGTTACCTAACAGCAGTCTGGACTGCCTTAGCATACGGTGACTTCTGAGTCACTAGAGAGATTCCCAGGGCAGCTGAATGAATGGCCACTTGTCAGGCTTTGTAGACAAGATCCATTTTGTAGGTGGAGAGTCAGAATAAATTACTTCTAAGTCACTTTCAAACTTGGACACCCTTAAACCTTAACTTCCACTGTTTGGCCTATTAAACTGTACCCATCAGCCAAGCATGGGTGCTCTGTGCTGTCTACAACTACCTTTCATTTCTTGGCACTATACTTTTTCTCATCTTCATCCTTTCACTTGGACTGACATTTGCCATCTTATGAGATTGGCATAATCATACCCATCCTTGAAGATAAAGTACAAAGCTATCTCCTCCCTGACACTTTGTCTAATAATTAATCTAATTATCCTTTGCACTTTCTTAGTGCTATGTTCATCTCTATAGTACAGCTTTATGATATTCTGTCTCGGATCATACATTTTATTAGCTATTTTTAGTTCACATAAAATTGAAAACCACTTGAAGGCAAGGACCATAGAGTGCTCATTTCAGCATTTCTGTGCAGTGTTAAGTACAATGACTGCCCTAAAAATATTTGCTTATTAAATTGGATTAGACAAAGTTACTGTATGAACTCAATAGTGAGATTGGAAGGATAATTTGAATATATTTCCTGATTAAATTAACTTCTGAAGCAGAATAGTTATGCCTCTCCTTCATTGTCCCTACTAGTTCTTTTTCTTTTTTCTGCCAAATATTTTTGTATTCTGGTAAAATATATAATGTTACACTTTACTCATTTTAAAGTGTACAATTGAGTGGCATTTAGCACAGTCACAATGTTGCACAACAATCACCACTATGTAGTTCCTGAACGTTTTCATCATGCAAAAAGGAGATCCCATACCCATCAAAGAGGCATTCCTCAGTCTCCCTCTCCAGCCCCTGGAACCACTAATCTGATTTCTGTCTCAAGCCTCCTAGTTCTTTTGAGCTCTGACATAGAGTCCTGTGCCAAGCAATTACTCAGTAAATATTTGTTGAACTAAATTTGAATAAAAAGGCCCTCTCAGAAAACACACATGATGAAAGAGCAATAAAGATCAACAGAGATCTATTGTTTAAAGTGTAAATTATCTAAAAATGAAATTTTTTGAGCATACTATTGTATAGAAAAATGTTATTGTCAATCAAGTACTTTAAAAGGTAAAGTTCTATGTAAATCTTTAAAAAAATGCATACAAATCAGAAAATAGCTGTGCAAAAGTATGTTGGAAGGAAGTCCTTTAGAGTCTGATTTTGTAATTAGGATTGCCTAATTTCCTCCAAAATAAGCATTAATGGTTAAGATAACAAAAAGATATTTTAGGAATTATTCTTGAAGAAATCTTAGATTTTTCATATATTCTTCACTGTAATACTTTATTCTATAATATTCAAAATACTCTTGTTTCTGATTTTACCTTCTTAAAATAAAACCATTTAATAAAGGAGAATTTCTTTTTTATGTACTTGTGTGATTTCTGGAAGTTAGAGAATACACACGGGTGAGTTTCCAAAACCAATTGTCACTTCCCAGCAAAAACCCCATTTAAAATTCTGGCATTGGTTTGTAATGTCATCTATTAGTGGTTGCAAAAGACTGAGTTTGGTGCATGAAAACATTTCTTTAAGTTAATTTTCTCTTCCTCCATGGTACCATCTGTATCTTTATAACTGTATGGTGCCTTTTACTCGTGCTACTGGAGGATCTACTGGTTTGTGCTTCAGTTTCTTCACGTAATAAATTAGTCTAATAGATTGTGTAACTTAGAGGGAACTGTAAATTTTTGTTCAGTACAAAGAGCTGTCTGAGAAGGGTTTACCAAAGCATAATGATGTGCAAGTGACAATTTAAGTTAATTAAATTCAGTGACATTAAACTAACCATAAAACTCCCAATGTGTACAAAATGACTCATCTCCAACAAGCCCTATTTAATATCATGAAATTGTAAAGGGTTACGATTTAGTTAGATATTATTCCAAACAAACTTGAGACCAAAATTAAGAGAATTTTTTTTTTTTCTTGAGAAAGAAGAGTGCTTTGCTGTCATGGTTATTTTTACTTATTCCATTTCATTCAAGACATGTCTTAAGTTTTATTTGGTTTCTTTGTATATCACAATGGAACGAGGGAACTTTTTAAATTGTTCTAAATGGAATTAGAGAAGATATAAGGTACATAAAAGGAAACAGCTGAGGGGGGAATCTTTCAAAAAGCAACACTGAGTATTGATGGGAAGGTTTGGTAAAAGTTATATTACTAGAAGAGATGTAAGTAGATATCCTTTCTGGGGCTTACCTTGACAGGCATCTTAAACATGTGCATACCCTTTGCATTATCAATATCACTTCCAGGAATTTATCCTGTGGAAATACGTGGAAAAAATGAGATAAATGTGTAAACAACAATGTTCTTTCAAGTGTTAATTATAATGGAAAATGAACCCCAAACAAACCTAGAAACTACCTAGGTTTCCAAAGATGGGGTATGAAATATTATACAGCCATTGAAAACAATTATATAGCTTTATATTAAGATCATAGAGAGAGGTTACAGCGTAATACTTAATGATAAAGGCAGTTTACAGAGCAGTATGCACAGTATGAGTTCATTGTAATTACATACATATATGAAGTTTTGTACAGATAAACTAATTACATGCATATATGAAGTTTTGTAAAGATAAACAATGAAATTTTAACAGAGATTACCTCTAGGTGGTACATTTATGGAGTTTTTTCTTCCCCTGTTTGCTTATCTGTATTTTCTAATTTTGCGACAATGATCAAAGATTTCCTGTGTAATTTGAAGGCAGAAATTTTAAATATTTTTTTGCTAATTCTAAATTTTTCATGTAAATTACCTAAAACCTACTGCATATTCCTATATGACTACATAAACTGCAAAAATAATAAATATGGATAGATGGATGGGTAGAATGGAAAATTGCTCCCAAATAATAGCATATTGCTGTCCTGCTACTCATACAACCCCATCTTATTTAAGAAAATTTGTGTTGGGAAAACTCATGCTAAAATATTTGAAAATGAAATGACTTTATTAATTTTGAATGACTATTTTATTAATTTTTAAATGTAATATACTTAACGTCAACTTCATTTTATAAGAGAGATATAGTGAGCCCATGTCTTAGTCTGTTCGGGTTGCTATAACAAAATACCATAAACTGTGTAGCTTATAAATGATAGAAATTTATTTCTGAAGTTCTGGAGGCTGGGAAGTTCAAGATCAAGGTGCTAGCAGATTTGATGTCTAGTGAGGGCCTCTTTTCTGGTTTACAGATGGCACCTTCTCACAACGTCCTCACATGGTAGGAGGGCAGAATGAGCTCCCTTGGGCCTATTTTATAAAGACACTAAACCCATTCGTGAAGGATTAGTCTCCCTCAAGATCTAGTCACCTCCCCAAAAGCCCCACCACCTAATGTCATCACCTTGGAGGTCAGGATTTCAACATATGAATTTTGGGGACACAAACATTCAGATCATAGCAGCCCAATGCATTTTAAACTAAATAACACGACTAAGTGATCTTTGTGCTGTATCCCAACCCTTAGGGCTTAGACTGGAAAATTGCAATGGCTACAAAAACATATCAAATGCTCATGGATCTGCAGGTGATTATGGCTTGGCTGATCTGGGCTGGTTTGGCTGGAAAGTTATACTCCCAGATGCAAGATGGCAGAACTTGGCTCCAGGCTTTGGATTGGATTCAGCACTTCCATGTTCTGCTTTTGCTTTAATTATCCCATTAGTTTCTCCTTTTTTCTAATTATTCAAGTAAACCATTTGCCCATATGTGAGCCACTACACTATGGTAACAGACATTATTTATATACCAATATAACTATTATGGACTGAACATTTATGTCTCCCCAAAATTCTTATGTTGAAATCCTAACCCCCAATGTGTAAGTATTAGGAGGTAGAGCCTTTGGGAGGTAATTAGGCCATGAAGATGCAGCCTCATGAGTGGGATTAGTGCCTTTATCAAAGGAACCCCAGAGAGCTCTCTCAACTTCTTTTAACTAAAAATTTTTAATTAATTTTTTAAAAAGAGATAGGACCTCACTCTGTCACCCAACCTGTAATGCAATGTCAGGATCATCACTCACTACAGCATCAAACTCCTGGGCTCAAGGAATCCTCCCACCTCAGCCTCCCAAGTAGCTAAGACTATAGGCACATGCCGAGACACCAGGCTTCAAACTCTTTCCATCATGTGAAAATACAATGAGAAGAAGAGTTTCAGCCCCGAAGAAGGCCCTCACCAGAACCTGACCAGGCTGGCACCCTGATCCTGGACTTTCAGCCTTCAAGACTATGAGAAATAAACTTCTCTTGTTTATAAGTCACCTAGTCTATGGTACTTTGTTATTGCAGCCTGAACTAAGACAATAGCTTTCAATACGATGAAAAATATCTATTTTTAACATACTTGAACAACTTCACAGCAAGCCTACCCTCAACAACAACCAAAATGAGTTGAATCATTCTCCAAAGAGAGTAGCTGGTTTAAGATAAAAGAGATAGTCGTCATAGAAATTTTTCCTCTGTGACCTGGGAGGGCTCCTCCAACAGCTAAAAGGGAAAAAACACAAGTTAAATATGACTATATTTAATTCTCTCCGGGTGAAAAATTAAGAATCAAGAATGTCATTAGGAAAATGCAGTCATCTTTCCTGGAGAGTGTCCCTCTCTGGCCCTGTGGCCCCTGCCACATCTCTCCTCCATCCAGCTGCCAGGGTTCTCCAATGTTCCCACTCACTCCCTTTGTCCCCAGTGGTGTGTAGCTTATATTGCATCATGCATAACACAAGGGAAAGGATGACGTATTTTCTTAACATCTGTTTGAACATGCCCAACAACATGGATAAGAGGTAGAAAAGAAAGAATACAAATAGGTGATGAAGAGATCTATCCTGTCTCATGAAACATTCATCACAGCAGTAGCTTTAGACTGATTCTGGTAAACATAACACAGTTGTAGAGGGTTAGAGAAGACAATCTGCATAAATTTGAATTCTTGCCAAGAATTTGTGCTTGAGGAGAGAAGACTGTGTAAGAATATAATTAAAGCCTAAGGTGCAGTGTTAGAGGAAGTGAATGGAGCCTTGCCAATTTTGCTGAAACCGGTCCTTTTGGAGGTTCCTTCCTCCTTCTTTTTTCTATTAATGAATAGCACAGGGTGGTTTGAGTCCTCATAATGCTCTGAGTCATTATGAAGAAAATGAATAGTCAAGGTATTTAAGTGGAGGGTGGAAGGTGAGGAGTTAGAGGGCTGTCCCAACACCCCCACCCCTGAGCTGGGAAGACAACAGTTCCTGCCTTTCCTGTCCAAACCATTTCACTTCCTTTCTTTAGTTCCCAAATGTCAGAATGTAAAACAAATAAAAAAAACAAAAACAAAAACAAACAAACCCATGTTCTGATATTTTCAGTTATCTTTGCCCAATATATACCTGTCAAATAGAGATCAGAATTTATCTGAATAACATAGTTTTTTAAGGAAATGAGTATTTTTGGCAAAATTCTATAAAGAAAGAAAGAAATAGAACATTTGGTATAGATCATTTGAAATCTCTTATATAGGCCAATTGTACATTCTATGTGGTATCTACTGCAAAAGCCGGCACTTTGTGTATTTAGAAGTTATGCTGTTAGAATTTTGAAGGTTTAATCCTAGACTGGAGATAAGCGAGTCAACATTTAACATATAAGGTGAAGATAAATAGAGAGATGTGAAACATAATAATTAACACAAGAATTTGGGGATCAAAATTAAGTAAATATCTCCTGCTGAAATTAAGCTATATATGTTAATTAGGTTTTCATTATAAAACTACATTTAAAACAGCCACTGTAATAAAACAGTGCATATTTTTTATGCATAGGAGCACATCTTCTTGCTTGGTCTCTCAGCAAGTATTCAACACAGCTGACCACACCTTCCTTCTTGAAATACTATTTCCTTTGCCCTAGAATTACTCAACCCCTTTGCAACCTGGAAGTCACCTTTGATAGCTCTTCCTGCTCAATAAGACCTCTTAATGCTGTATAGTTCCTTGGAGCTGAAAATGGGCTTTCACTGGAGGCATTCTACAATCATTCTATCCCATAGCATTAAATACCAGCTAAATGCTAATGGCTCCCAAATATATAATTTCCAAACATATCTATTTTCTGAATTCCATACATGTATACTAAACTATTTGACTCTTCTACATTGTTTCTCTGTGAAGATTTCAATTTCGTGTCCAAAATAGATTTTTAAGTTTCCTTCCTGAATTTCCAGCCATACCAAATAAATGAATGACATCATCTTCTCAGTGGTTTAAGAAAACAATATGGAGATTGTCATTAATATTTTCATCCCTACTCACAAGCCATTAGTAAATTTTGTTTCTCCTACCTCCAAGATCTAGCTCAATCTACTTTTAAATCTAGTCTAAACCACTTTCACCTCTCTCTCCTGTATTACTATAATACAACGGTCTCCACAGTGGTTTCTCTTATTTTACTCTTGATGTGTTTCAAGCCATTTAACCACATAGCACAAGAGTGATCTTACAACATAAGTAGGTCACTCCTGTGCTCCATAAGCTTCAGTGGCTTCTGATAGAACTAAAAGATAAATCCTGAAGGCATAGCATGACCTGATCCCTCGGTTTCACCATTCTCCTCTCACTCATTATGTTTCCATCACTCTGGTCCATCTTTACTTCTGCGATAGTATTGAACTCTTTCCTACCTCTGGGTTTCTGTTCCTGTTGTTCCCACCTGGAACGTTCTTCCCCTAATTTTTCCTTGGCTAACTTTGATTCTTCCTTCACCTTCTCGGAGAGGTTGCCTTCATGAACAACCGCCTACCACACTGCAACCAGCTTATGTCGACCTATTATTTATGAACACCCTTACTTCATAGCATGGGTCATAGTTTGTAACTTGTTTAAAATCTTTCCACCTCATCAGACTGTGAGGTCAATATGTCAGGAACCTATTCCTCTTTTTCATGGCTGAATCCCCAGTGTCTATTACAGTGCCTGGCCTAGAGTAAACTTTTAATATTGGGTATGTGATTAATTGCAATAACACTTTTATACGATTTCATGTTCTGACATTTTTTTTCAATTGAGCTGGTTTCATAAATCCTCTAGTTATTCTATTATTTATAAAAGATACATAATATTCCATCAAATATGACAAAATGTACTTATTGTCCCATTTTCTAAAAAGTGTTATCCATTTTCCCTATTATAACTAACTGTTATAATAGAACTGTTTTCTTTCTTTTTTTTTTTTTTTTTAATATCTCCTTGAGAAAAACTCACAGAGGTAGGACTCACAGGATTACAGTTTCTAAATATTTTTGGCCCCTAAGATCACCAATTTTTCTCTGGAAGTGCTGTAACAACTTATGGTACTCCAAGGTGACTAATTTTGGATAACTTGGCCTTACTTTTAAAATGCTTATTTATCAAAGAAAATATGCCTACTCCATGTGAACTGCAGTTCCTGCCACAAAGTCTCTCGGTGTGGGTCATGTATTCATTTTATGAGTCACAACTTTATTGACACTAGTGAAGCCTAATTTCTTGTAAGTCCTAAGACTCTTTCCCATTATATTTTATGTGTGGTAAAATTATAATGACACCAGGATGTCCATTGGGAAAATATATTTATTGTAAATATGATATCATAAGTCTAATTTGGGGTGAAAGTTTTTAATTGATTCAGATATCAATTAAAAGTAATGAAATGGGACTTGTTCTTTTAACTTTTAAGTTGTAGCCAGAAACTCACTGCCTTTACTGAAGGAGGCAGTACAAAACTTGAATTATGAACATTGTAATATTTTTCAAAAAGATTTAAAAAATGCTATAAAGTGAAAAAGGTTTTCAAAAATACTTTTTTTAAGAAAAAATAAATATATTAACTTTCAGGTGGGAATAGACATGGAAGATGGAGTTACTTGGAGTACTTTTAGAGCCCACAGCATGCTTAAAGCCAGGGGTCAAGGCCCCGCAAACAGAACTGTGATTCTACTTCTCGAAAGAGGCCTGCTTTTGGCCAGGTCTGGTCAGTGAGTGCTGTGATGGGTGGATTGGGACCTGATCCAGGCCAATTAGCTTCTGGAAAACTGGGACAGTACCATGCCCACAGTGTATTGGGGCTCTTCTGTGATGGACATAACATGGTTCCTGGGTTCCTGTACCAAACAGGCTCAAGTTCACCCCCAAGATTGAACTCGGTTTTCCAGAGCTATTTACTTCACTGATGGAGCTCTTTCTCTCTCCCTCCCTTCCTTTTTCTTTCCTTCCTTCTTTTCAATAAATAAATAAGCATTTTTTCCCCCCAGGGCCTGCCCTGCCAGACATCATAGAGGATATAAAGAAGGTTCCAGAAAGGCCTCAAGCTGGACAAATTAGATCTGTGCATAGATACTTGTGCAGTATAAGCCAATCATGGTAAGAGCCAAAGGAAAGATACAGGTAAATGAGAGAGAGAGGCCTCCAACTGTCATGATCAGTGAAGATTTCCACAGAGGAGGCATTTTAGATAGCTCCAAGAAAGAGGGTAGGATTTAGCTACACAGAGATGAAGCCTGGAGATTGGAATAAAACAGGGCATCAAGGACAAAGAAAATTGATTTCACCTTTAAAGTCCTGTTTGTCTTTCTCCAGTCTTTCTGATTGGGCATCCTAGAGAAGTGCTTCTTAAACTTTAATGTGTAAATGAATTACCTGGAGATCTTGTTAAAGTGCAGATTCTGATTCAACAGTCCCGGGCTAGGCAGGAGAGTCTGCATTTCCAGCAAGTTCCTGGGTAATGCTGAAGCTGCCAGTCGGAGAAGAGAAGAGCACTTTGAACACCAACATCCTAGGCCTTACGTTTCCAAGACGGGGCAGTCACAGTGGGGAATCACAGGGCCGTGTCTGGCTGTGCAGGTCTGTTTGGCCAGAAGAGCTTCTGGGGAGAGAGCAGCAGGCGCTTCTTACACTGTTAGTCTTTTGGGTGGGTTCAGGGACCACAACGAACAGAAAAGAAAGAGCTGATGTATGTAATACAGGAGTCCTCTCCATCTTGGATTATGGATGGACTGCATCGTTTCACCCTCTCTAAACCAGCAGCACAGAAACTCTGGGTGAGATAGTAGCCCTGTGTGGTCGCTGACTCGCTTGTGTCCCAACAGAATAAGGGATTCTTTGTTAGCTCAAAGCCTAGCAGATTTTCTGGATCTTGGTGGAGACAGAGTAATTTTAAACTAAAAATAGGTCCCTCAAAAATACTGCTGAAATAAAGGAAGCATTAATTAGGATCATTCCGTCTACCAAGCTCTGAACTTAATACAACAAACCATTTCTGAGTTAAGGTAGAGAGGGTGGTTAAAACAACCTTTGTGTATTTTTCTTTTTCTGCTGGATATCATTCTCTAAGACATCTAATTCAAGCAACTTAAGAAATAAGGGAAGAAGAGCCATACTTACCTATTTATGATCAAAATCCAGAACTAGTCACTATTAAAAACAAATTAATGGTATAGAAAAAATCTCTTAATAAATCTTGAGCTATAACGTCATAAACACAAATGATGGAATCTCTAAACTATTCATCTACATTCTTTGGCCTTTTCTTTGGAAATATAGCAATAGGCAGAAACACTAGGACATATGGACAGAAGAAGGTGAAAATGTTTTCCAAAGCAGTTTCTATGTATGTAAAATTGCTTTTGAGAAAGAAGAAATGCTATATTCCATCTGTGGAGATAAAATAGGATTGCCAGTGGCAAAGGCAGGGCTTCTAGGAAACAGTTCAGATTGAAAATTCTAAACACACTCTCGGTTTTCCCCTTCAATTTTTCTTGAAGTTACCAAGATAGATAGTCATGGGATCAAAGTATTAATAGCAATATTTATTCAGCATTTGCTGTGGCCCAGGTACAGTGCTAAGTATATTGCATATGTGTTCCCTTTTAACCCTTCAATTAAAACCATAGATAGTAATATGCACATTTTAGAGATAAGACGTCTGATCGTTAGAGAAGTTATAGAATTTGCCTAAGATTATAAAGCAAGAAGGAGTTGGAACAGAGTTTCAAACCCAAATCCGTGCAAAAAAAATCCATACCTTTTCTACCATGGCATGCTGCTTCTAAACACCAGACTGATGTCTCTTGCTAAGGAGGACAGTTCGTTCTACGGCAGCTGTTCTCATTAGATGTTAAGCTACATCGGAAAGTCTATGGGGTTAGTGACTGTTTAAACTTAAAGACCTTTAAAATTCCTCCCAACCTTTACATACACCCTCCCCTCACAGTGCCTTTGTACATGCTATTTTCTCTGCCTGAAATTCTCTAGCTTTGCTTTCCGTTTGCCTATTTAAATGTTTCAGCTTTATCTTGCAGACCTCAGGTTAATCATTATTCTTCAAAAAAGTCATCCTTTCCTTTGTCCGCTATTTCTCGTATACATTTTTAATAGCATGACGTACCTTTTGACGGTAAAACTTATCACAATTTCACATTTATGTGCCTGTTCTCCATATCTGATTTCTTATCTCTAAAGTGAACTATCTCCTGTCCGTGACGATTCACCTGAATGGTGACAGGTTGTCATTGTCACTTGTTGATGTGCTAGTGCCTCTGTGCTAGGCATTGGGTGAGGTAATCAAAGGTCCTTAAGACTTGTTCCTGGCACTCAAGGAACTAACAATCTAATTGGAAGAATGTGACTAATAAATATAAAACTATTACAGAGCAACCAAGTTCAGGATGTAACCAAGTCCTTCTGCAAGACAAAAACTGCTTTGTTTTATTTTTTCCAACGAACTGTCTTTCCTTCTAGTCTATGTCTCATCTATATGCTGGCATATGAAAGCTGAAGCAGCTTAGGGAATAAAGTAATATAATTAGAGACACAGAAATGGAAAACTAATACATGTGAGAGGGAAGAAATGAGAACCATAGTTTGCCACGTCTCTCAGAAATGCTCTATCTTGTGGTGAATGGCAGTGGGCCAAGGCTCACCAAATTTGAAGTCAATAGTCAATGTTTATCCTGGTTCTTAAAAGCATAAAAGAGAAAGAAATCATATGCTTAAGTAAATTAAAGACGGAATGTTGTACCTTGGCAACTCAGTCAAAAAAGAAGGTGGACTCCTGTTACAAAACAGCTAGAATCTTGAAGGACAAAACCACAGACCAAGGCTAATTGTGTAGGAAACAAAATATGGTCCCAAGCATAAACTCCATAAGCCCGTCTGAATTCTGCAGGTCTCCCAGACCCCACCATAACACTGTCACTAAAAGTGACAAGTCTCATTCCAAATTTACAAATGCCACATACAAGCAACAGCCACAGATCTATCCCTATCCCTGGGGATGCTCGCTGCTACTGCCAGGGGAGCCACTGTGAAAAAGAAAACAAAATCTGAAACTTTAAAAGAATCCATAGTTCTAAAGAAAAAGGATGAGAATAAATTACAAAATGTAGAATGATAGGTAACTAAACTAAATGTTCCTGTTCCTTAATATATTATTTCTGCCCCTCACTACCAAAATTCTTTCTCTTGTCATTTGTCATACTCCAAATTTTTATTATGGAAATGTTCCTTTGAGATTAAAATACTCTTAAAATTGCATATATGTTTGGAAAGTTTGATAGCATTGCACACATGAGTGTGAATTAATTTAATCAAGTTATTTTACTCAGTCCTAACCTGTAGTAAACTAAAGGAAGGAATGCTTTTTTTTTTTTTTTTGGAGACAGATTCTTGCTCTGCCACCCAGCTAGAGTGCAGTGGCATCAGCATAGCTGACTGCACCCTCAAACTCCTGGGCTCAAGTGGTCCTCCTGCCCCTGCCTCAGCCTCCTGACCAGCTGGGACTACAGCCGGGTGCTACCACGCCTGGCTAATTTTTTTATTTTTTGTAGAGGCAGGGTCTGACTATGTTGCCCAGGCTGGTCTTGAACTCCTGGCCTCAAGCAATTCTTCTGCTTCAGCCTCCCAAAGTACTAGGATTACAGGCATGAGCCACCACACCCAGCTGGAATGCTGATTGTTCAGAATAGGGGATAAAAGACAAACTAGGTGAGATAGGAAAACTAAGGCCACACAGAATGAGGACAATAAGCACATAGAAAAGGGTTTCAGGAAAACACTGGAGAAGTAAGGTACAGAAGGAGCAGAAATAAAAATGATTATTTTCACCTATTTCAAGACCAACCAAGGTTGCTGCTATATTCACCAAGAGAAGAAGAGAAATTCCCTCCTTTTTCTTGACCCTTTTTCACAGAATGGGTCCAACTTCCAGGACCAGATATGAATCTGGTACTATTACAAACTTCAAACATTAAATAGGTTTCTTGAAACTAGCTTAGTGACATAGCTTTTGTAGGAAAACAAATGGCATTCTAAGCAACTTACAGGAAGGACTCTTTCAGCTCTAAGAACAATGACTAATTTGGGGGCATATAATTAAGATTGAAACATACAAAATTTCAGTATTCAAGAGACTATGACCAACAAAAATGGCAGTTTCATAAGGTTCAATCTTAAATTTGTTAAATTGATGACTTACTGAATTTCTTACCCCAAATGACATCATTGGAATGAAGAATTTGAAAAGCTATTAGCTACCCTATGGAATAGAAGAATTTATAAAATATATATAGACTTCATTAGTTTTGAAGATATACTGTGAGTGATGATGTACACATGATGTTTGAATTGTTATGTTACAATGCCCATTTCCAAATCAAGCTCTCTGTGTCCATGTCAATTCATTCCATTTGTTATTTAGACAGCACTTCTTTCTACAGCCCTAAGCAACCTAACACATCTAAATCCACGGGTGTTTTAGGTTGAGGTTGACAGTGAGCATTATGAGTTTCAGGATTACTCTAGGTGAACTCAAGCTTTTCTTCTACCAATTAATACTCAAAAGGAGGGTTTTGCCATGTGTCCTAGCAATGTCACAACCATGAGTTCACCTATGCCACAGGGAAGATGGCTTTTATGTTTTCCTTTTCTTCTCCCAGAATATAATAGCAAGTTAAAAGTCTAACTTGCATCTAGATGAACTATAAGGTCTTTTTCAGTTCTATCATTTTATGATTAAACTTTAAGAAACAAAACAAAACAATGTTTGTTCTGATATGCATAGGGTACTTCTGTAACTATCTGCAAGAAACAGACAAAAATAGTAGTTCTTGGGGAGGGAAACTTGCTTTTCCTTGTACTGAGCTTTTTTGCATTGAACTTTCTTTTTTAATACCAAGCCTTATTTACTAATACAAATTAAAAATACAATTTAAAACTTAAGTAGACAAAGCATTTTGCTTGTTAAAGCACAGAGTCCCACCCTGTATAAATGTTTACATCCTGTTCTTGTTCTTCTTTTTGACCTTACCATTATTGTGATTTTTAAAAACAATCATTCTTAGAAACTGTGGGGGGGGGGTGGAACAGAGACACAGAAGATTTTGATGATGGAAATTGCTATTTATTCTGCAAATATTTGTAACCACCTGTTATGTGATAGATCCCTGGGCTAGGTACTTCCTCCTTTCCATGACTTCTGGAAGGTTTCTTGTGTAAACACACAAGCATTTTTTTTTTCTTTGAGTTCTACATGCTTCAGATATTTCTCATATAAAAGTAGTGGTCTGTTCTCCATGAATGCAGCAACGGATTAGCTCACCTGCAGGGAGAATCACCCACTGCACCGAGTAAGGTAGGTCCCAGGTGTCTGGTTGAGACAGATGCTACACTGATGACCTCTAATGTGAGTTAGAGGACATTGTATACAGAGGAAGGGGGGAGTCATCATGACTAGATCTCCAATATTGAGAATAGGAAGATGAAGGGGAACATAAAAAATGAAAGTGGTGAAAGGAGGGGGTGACTGGCGATAGAAACTAGCATGGAAATTCTTCACAAAATCGTTGAATTACCCAAAAGCTTATTTCAAAGTTTTGTAAAAAGCATCCCAACATACAAAAAGTGCTTGCTAAATCAAAGAAGCTTGCTACTTACAATTTTTGTAAAGCAGTAGGACTTCCTTATTTCAATTCAGATTTTATATAGATGACAAGAACTCCTAACATTTTCAAGGCCCTTAGACATGCAGTATTTCTCCGAGTCCTCACAAACACTCCATGAGAACTGTTTTCTATTTCACAGATGAGGAAAAGTGCAGCTTGCCCATGGAAACCTGATGGAAAAAGGCTGAGGTTTAGATTGGGATCCTGCAGCCCCACCAGTTGGCACTAATTAGCCCCATCATTTGTCTCTCCAGAGATAGGCAGAACATTTGTGGCTTTATCAGGGAAATCTCTCTGATTTTCATAAAACTGCAACAGTGAACATGCCCTAGTTATCCCCATTTCTCCCATTCTTTTCCTCCGAACCACCTTCCTGGGTCTGCTGCTGGGGTCACTTTCCTAAAGTTGTTTGGATTATGCCACTCTCTTCCCCCAGCATTTCTGCTAGCTCCACACAGCCTATAAATAAAGCGCAGGCGCCACAGACTGGCAATCAGACCCTCTGCCTGAACCCCCATCCGATACTCAAACCCTCTTTCCCATTTCACTATGCTAATTCTTGCCCTTTATACTCCAACCAAACAGACCTGTGTAGCGTCACTTAACCCACCTCAACAGGGCCAGACTAGGGTGAGGAGGGACACAAAATTTAAGGGTTCACTAAAGAACTCAGTAATCAAGATTAATATTTTAATTCAGTAATTAAGAAAATAAAAATGAATGACAAATATGCACGATGAAAAAATACCAAAATTTCAAATAAAGACAGGCTCAGTATTAACTAGTTTTTCCTTTTGCTTCACGCTCCAAAATGCCTTCCAGGGGCACTGTTCCCGATCCTGCAGTAACTACCCGCTTAGATACTTTTAATAATGATGTTTCCCAAAAGTTATTTCTCAGAACCCCTTTCTACATTAGTAACTTCTCCCTTCTTGAATGCTTCAGCATTTATCTGTAGCTCTCTACTGTCAGGAAAACCCATTTCCCCTAGTAACTGGTAGTACTTTGAAGGCAGTCTGAATCATCTTGGATCCTTTCCAGCGCCTTCCCAAACCACAGTCGGGCACTCAGCACCTTTTTGCTAAAAGAACGCAGAACCACAGCTCTCAAATCCGTGTCTGTGAAGTTCAGCAAGAAAGGGACCCAGACATGTTTTGCTTGGTCCCGAGTGCTCTGAAATGGTTGAATTTATTATCAAGATTTAAAAATAGGGATATTGTACATGGAAAAAAAAATCTAGATCTCTATCATTTCTTGAAGAATCAGAAAATCTAGCAAAAGCAAGTAGGAATTCTTGCATGATCGCAATGGGTATTTAGAGCAGAGCAGCGGCCCTGCCTCTGGGCCTCCCCAGTTCGCCTCCTACCCACTTGACTCACTTACATCGCCTGCCAGGCCCCATTAGCTCCGAGTTTGGGATCCTAAGCATTAAAGAACGAGTGCACTGGATAAAAATCCATCTGCTGGGTCCACTCGTTCTTCCCGGGAGAATAAATGTTTCCTGGTTGTCCTTTCGAAAATAGTCTTACAGAGAGGCTCCTCGAAGCAGCCCACCTTCCTAGTCCACAAACTTCCCACAACCTGTGAAACTCGCATTGGCTCTCACTCACTGACCAGTCTCTCCCCGGTCCTTCGCTCAGGGCGCCCGCCCCTGCACCGGCCCTTCCTTTCCTCCCCTCACCGCCGCGCTCTGGAAGCTGGGGCGGGTCCCGGCCCCCTGCCGCAGCTCTTTGCCCCGGTCCAGGGCGCTCGGCTCGCCCACGGCGGCACTGGGCATGCTCAGAGGCAGCCGCGGGGGCAGGTTTGCTTCGCGGGCGCTCGCATTCGGCGGCGGGCGGGCGCTCGGCTGCAGCTGGAGCTCCTGCGCGCGGAGTTAGAGTTGCCGGGAGTTTCCCCCACCCCTCCCTCTTCGCGCGCGGCAGTGGTAGCAGGAGCCGGCGCGGGAGCCAGCACCCGGGTCGGCTGAGCCTTGTTCGGAGCCCGGAGCCCGGAGCTCCGCGCGGGGCAGCCCCCGGGGAGGAGCCTCGTCGGCTGGGACGCGTGCCGCGCACTGGCACTACCGGGACACGAGCCAGGCTGCACGGTAGGGCCGGGGCGTGGGGGCTCGGGCGGGCAAGGCGGAGGCCAGGCCGGGGGGGATGCGGTTGCAGCCGCCCTGGCTGTTGGGGAGCCTGGCGCTCCGTCCGGTGCGGGCGGCCAGGGTAGGGGCCGGCTGCGGGGCTAGAGGAGTAGGCAGACGCCCAGAGATGCTTTCAAGTTGGCGGGTGGCGGGAGAGGGGGCTGCGCGCCCCGGCGCAGCTGTTTTGTGCGCACAGAGAAGGGACTTGGGTCACTGCTTCGCTCCAGACCTGGGACCCGGTGTTTGGGCAGGATTGGGCAAGCCGCGGAGCTGAGCAGTTTCCTCCGAGAAAGTTGACGATGGAGCCCTTGTTTCCTCACTGTCCCTGCGGTAGGATGGGCCCCGAAGGTGCCGGCTCGAAGCCACCAGTGTGGGGAACTCAGTGGGTCGCTGCGCCCCTAGGCTGAGCTCCCCTGCCCCTGGCAGAAACCTGCGAATCACCCCTATCTTTGCGAACCCTGGCGTCTTCTAGGAAAATCATTGCTGCCAAAATTGTGGCGGGCTTTTCTGGCGGGCACGGCTTCCTGCCCCCTGGGCTCTTAGCACCCGGCAGTGCCCCCTCTCCAGACCTCAGACGTGGTCAAGGGCGCCAGGTTCCGAATTCGCGCCTGCGGTGCACGCCGGAATCGTGCCTCACACATACGGCGGGGCAACGTGGCTGGAGTAGGTGGGTGGCCCGATTTTTCCTCTAGCCCTTCCTAAGGTTTACAACACCCTACTACCCCATCCCATTCATCTTCTCAGAGGACGGTACCTGGAGGTGGACAGTTGGAATGACATTGTTTCTTAGGAGAGGGCGTCTGGGGTGTATTTGGCTTTGGTTCTAGCCCCAGGACTTTAAAAAGAACCCCCTCCCCTTTCTATTGTGCTTCCTCAGGGACTGGATGGGAAAGAATAAGGCCGGTGGGTCCACAGGAACATCCACCTCATTCCACTGGCTTCTAAGATCGGGGTCTGGGCAACCCCAGGACCCTGGAACTAGCATTGTGCAGATTGCAAGGGTGTGGAGGATGACGACGGTTTCCCCTGGCTCCACCTTTTTCACTTCTTGTTTTGAGTTTTGGGGTTTTGCCTGCACACTAGTCAGAGCTGTGCTGTCATAACCCTGGGGGTGGAGGAGCTTCAGCCGAGGCAGTGAGCCGCTGTTCGCCTCGGAGGCTGCTAGTGGGAATCGGTCCAGAAATGATTATGCAGGCTAGAAATATGCCTCTCTTGTTTTCTTTTTTGGCTGAACACCTTGGCTGTTGAGTTTGTGTGTTAAGTTCTTAAAGGGACACTCTTACACTACTCAAGTGTCAGGATTTAGGGGCTCACCATTTCTGCTGCATGTTTTTCTCTTTGCTTTTTCCTTGGGAGTAGTCTGCTTTGGGACAGATTTCTAGATGTGGGAAGCACATGGTGTGGATACACTACACAATTCTAGAGTCAGACAGACCTGAGGTCAAGTTTCAGCTTTACAGCTGATGACAGTGCTGATGGTCAAGATATTAGCCACTCTGAACTTCAGTTTTCCATCAATATGAACTTCATATTTCCAAATGGAAATATTGGTGGCCTTATCTCCCTCCATTGCAGGTTTGTTGTGAGACTTGGATGAAATAATGGAAATGAGCTTCTTGGATACAGACACACCCATGGCAGCTGCCGATCAGAAATGCATATTGCAAAATTCCAAAAAGAACCAGTGACTTTGCTGCTACATATTTACTAAATTGACCACTTTGATTCTTGCTTGTTTGTCTCAGTCGATACGGAATTTGTACAAGGTGCACCTTGTTTTCCATCTTCATGGCCTTTTCTGTTGGGAGACGTCTAAAGTGTATTAACAGTGCATGCTTTTACTTTGTAAATGTGGTGCCAAATCCCTGTTTGCCAT